>JAWZYV010004013.1:0-13252 GCA_038373885.1 Cheiracanthium punctorium
GAAACAGAGGGAAGAAAAAAAATTAGAAAACAGAGATCATTTACAGAAAACATAAGTGAGCAGAATATTTCCTAAAATTTTCGTAAATATGAATTTCACTTACCGTTGAAACTGATCAAAACCGAGTTCGAGTTCCTCTAGAGAATTTATACTTACTGAATCTGCGTCAAGTAACTGGGTCATCATAGTGTGTTGAATATTAAGATTTCTAATGGTAATATTATTAAACATCTCTTTTGGAAGATATGGTAAAGTAGATTCAGCAATAACAACCTAAAAATAAAGGAATGTGCGGCTTATAGTCATGTAAAGAACACTTCAAGTTAAAGAGCTAATACGGAAAAAGTTAAGCTATTTTGTTGTATGATCGAATGGCAATGACAATCATAATAAGATAAACAAACTAATTTTAAAAGATTTTTATGGGATAGTTCAGGCTGAATAGTTCGTTAAATAGCAATACTTGTTGTAAACGATTGAAGTTTGCTTTTTAAAACAAGCATACTTCCGATAACACTGAAAAGTGCTGTTTTTAATTTTCCGCTATTTCTTCTTTTCAATTATTAAATTGTTTTGTTCAAAAAATCGTGGGTTTTCGCACATATCATCTCCGTGTGAAACGATCGGACATTTAAAAAAATATTCAATCGAAAAATTCTTTGATTCTAAAAAGTGCAAATCAAGTTTCGATTCTGCAGCTTAAATTTTCAATGTTTGGTAATTTTTCAAAATAATGATCAATTATTTCGTTCAATTTCATTACATCGTGTCTTTTTCTAAATCATTCACAAGAAGAAGAGTTAAAAAATAAAAATAAACTTAATTTTTGACAATTTTTTTTTTTCATCAAATGTTGTAGAATCATCTGCGAGCAATTCATTTTACCCTTAGAATGAAGCCACATCTACAATTAAACCACGACAAATAACATCACTCTCACTTAGCCCAAGCAGCAAGAAATCCCCGGCCTCATCTGGGCCAACTGTCTTCACGGGACCCCAATTTCACCCGTTCGACCTCGGCGCAGGACTTCCGTTGAAGGTTGGGGGTGTCAGGTCGGGTGACGGTCCCTGGACTGTCTACTCCGGAGGGATTCTGTGTATCTCCGGGCGATTTCCCGAGGATTCCCCGACAATTTGCTCTCTTATCCTGATTCACTCGAGATTGTATCTATTGCTTTAGGGACATTTTTAATGATCTTTACCATATAAATTTTCCACTTCAAATTGATGAAGAAAGTGGTTTTTAATTCGGATACTTAATTTCTCCAAATGAAGATGTTAATTAATAGTTATATTTTCAAAATACAGTAACTTTTAACACCCATCAACACCTAATGTAGTATGCTAAATTTCACAATTTAACTAATATAAACTTTATTCGCCTTTTCATTTTATAGAATTTAAGACATGTCTAGCTCTCTTAAAATATTTTCCTATTAAATAAGAAAAAAAATATCTAATATTTAGTCATGAATTTAGTCTAATAATATTTTAGAAATCAGATGAGTAAATTATTTCTGTGTTAAACCGTTGAAACTTGTGCTGAACATAAGTAAATCGTTATGCATGTATTTAATTACAGAATTATAGTGTCACATAAATTAAAATATATATTGTGATATTTTATGTATTTAGAAGAGCAAACACTTCTTGGATAAATTCAAAATGTCCCAGTTTATTTCAAGGAAATTGAGCGATTACATAATTAAATTTATAATGAGACTTATATTAAATGCAATACAAAGAAGCACATGGGGAAGTATTTGTGCTGACCGTACAGAGTTATATAAGGACTTTTAAAATGCTCAAAATGCTGGTTAAAGAATGAAGAAATGAAACTAGTTCATTTGCAATGCTCACGTTTAATTTCAATGTTATAAAAAGAAATAGGTTTTGGAAAATATGTAATGGAAAAAATATATTTTCAGTATTTTATTAATTTTTTAAAATATTCGATGTTTTATTCATTTAAAAAAGGTTGCAAAGTCGATGTAAATCATAAATTGCTTACTTCGACCTTCAGATCTAATTATATTATGCATGCAATTTTATTTTCTGTTCAGCAGAGATTTCAACAAGTAACAAAAGCTCATTTGTTTTAAGTGAACAAACCCAGAAATAATTTACTAGCCTTTTTAAATTGATTGTGTTTCTTGTTACTATGTTATTTTGTGTAAGCCGTTAAATTTTTGAATATGCCACCCAACACTTTGCATCGCAACACTGCACTGCACTGTGTCAAACGAAGCTAACTGAACGCTCCCGAAAAAAATACTGCCAGGCAGAATGAAAAGGGGGCTTCCTATTGGATGGAAGATAAAAGAGATAGGAGCGGGCGAAATTCAAATCGACGTGAGGGGTGGGGGGGTAGTGATGATGTATTAGGAAGCAGCATCTCCCTTTCATCTCCCTTCCCCACAGACAACGGCAGCTCCTTTCGAAGTCCGAACTAGACCTCGGTTCAACGGATAAAAAATACCTGAGACCGAGGAGTATATGGAGGAAGTTGGTTGAGTTTTCTCCCGAGGTTAGGGAGCTGCGGAACGAATTACACGTCGGCGGGATAGCTTCAGCGGACGTTAAATGGACGTCGAACAAAAATTCCCGAGTATGAGCCGATGAAATAGACAGTCGGCCAACTTTTTACCGAACTCTTTTGCTACCTGGGAGTACACTAGAACTCCTCAGCTTCGGAATCACTGATATTTCATCAGTTTCGGATCATAAAAATTCTGTAATACGAATAATGACAGCTTTTAAACAACCAGGTAACGTTATCAAAAAAATAGAAATTACACGCTTAAATAAAAGGAGCTAAATTTCACTCCTAAGGAGCGAGGATGACTCCGGGAAATTTAAAACTGCGGCAAGTTTGTCTTGATTTCCAATCCTTAGGAGTGCTTTTAATTTCTTATTTTTAAGCCTGCACTTTTCTTGAATCAATATCTATATTTAAAAATATGGTTCATTGTATTTCGAATTTAATAGTGTTTGGCCCTCTGATTTTGATGATGTTTTTTTTCCCTACGTGATATGTCATGTTTGCAGTATTATTCTTTGTGTTTTACTAATTAATTAAACTGGGAGTTTCAAAGTAGATGTTACGGCCATTATTTTTTAAACCGTAAGTGATAGAAACACACTTTCATTTAAAAAAGTTGGTCAAATTAAGATCTTTCAGATATGACGATTTTTTTACTAGGGGCAGTATACATACTGAAATACGAAATTTAATTTCTATACTGTCCCTCCCTTCCTATCACTCATATTTAAACAGCGTAGTTCTTTGTCCAAGAAATTTAATTTAAAAAATCCCTTACTCCCTTATTGCTTTCGGTTTAAAAGATAATCGCTGTAACATCTATTTTGAAGCACCGGGCATATATATACATATAAATATTAATGAAAAATAAAGAGCATCCGTTGAGGCAATATGCAGATCAGAAAGTTTTTTTATTTTTATTTTTTAAACATGCCTAACAATGTCTCTTGTTTAAATTTCAGTTTCTTTGTAGAATTAGATTATTTCAAGGCCGAATTTCGTTCATATTACAAAATATCTGGAGTTTGGAAGTCCGAATTTCAGAAACAGTTCTACAGTAGGAAAAATGACTTCAACGTTAGACAAAAGGGATACATGTAACGGGATCCGTTCGAGGCCTCCACTCGTTGATATTGTAGTCGGAGCAGTCTGCGGTGCTCTGAAGCAACCGCAGTCCTTGTTGCTTTACTATTGTCATAAAGTTTAAATGAATTCTCCTTGCGTGTAAAGGCACACATATTACTTTCCGACCACGTACCATGCACGGAAAGTGTTCTAATCATGAAGAAAAAATCGACTTTGAGATTTTGGCGTACTTACACCATTTTGAGGTCTTCTGAATTCATTTATGCAATTTTTACGAGATGGGTGAGTGTGTATGTGTGTGTGTGTGTGAGAGAGAGAGAGAGAGAGAGAGAAAGAGAGAACACGATAGAGCTTCTGAAAAGTGCATTCAATTGAGCTCAAATTTGGTATATGTGTCACTGCTTTAAATTTTAGCGAGTATATGCCCAAAAGTTTACTATAGGGCTACAAAAAGACATTCTTATACATTGCTACCAATTCGCTCAGATCATTTTAAGTGCACTAGTGCCGGAACACTAGATCCAATTGGTTTGAATGAAATTTATTTAAACACTTAAGTTATCAAAACAGGGATCAGAAAGTCGAGTGGAGTCACACCAGATTTTTTTTATTTATTTTAGCGGGACGTAATACAAGTCTCTGTAGCGAGAGATATATAAGAAAAACTTGCTCTCTCTGCGGTGTATACAAATTCAATATATAGGTCCATCCATCCAAGGCCACAATCCGCCCTAGGTTTTCGATAGCTCAGCAAAGATAATTTGAAAATTCATTAAATTTTTATTTTTTTTTACTGTAAAATAATATATAACACCGGCCAACACGATTTTTGGGTCTGACTGCTACATGTTAAATTTTAGTTTCTCCTACGCAAAAAACTAAGGAAAATATTTCTTTTTTAATCAATGAAACTTTGCTTTTTCAATTTTTTGGCATAAATTACTGATATATATATATATATATAAATATATATATATATATATATATACTAGCTGAAGTACCCGTTCTTCGCACGGGAATGAATGGACTTTTTGATATTAATATTTGTTGTGATTACTATTTATTGTAATAAAGAGATATAGCAAAATGGATATCGCGTTATATTGTGTTCAATAATCATGCATACTGAATTTCAAGGCAATCGTTTTTACGGTGCAGAAGGCGATGCGGCGTAGCACAATCTAGTGGCGAGTTTTAGCAAAACGGATACGGCAAAAATATTCTTCGCATTCAGATATCGACGTATACGAATTTTCATGACGATCGGCTGAATAGTCTTGAAGTTCATGTGTTGACGCGACATCTAGTGTCAAGTTATAGGAAAATGGATCGTGCCAAACTCTTCCCCGTGTTCAAATATCTATGTATACCTATTTTCATAGCGATCATTCGCACAGTCAAGAAGTGATACACTGCAGGGCCATCTAGTGATTAATTAAAGTAATGATTTGCTACAGCGCCGTCATGTGGCGAGTTATAGCAAAATGGATAACGCCAAAATATTCTCATTGTTCAAATAGCTATGTATACTGATTTTCATAGCCACCGTTTGAATGGTCAAAAATTTGGCCTGCTGCAGCGTCATCTAGTGGTGAGTTAAAATAATAATGCATTGCAGTGTCATCTAGTTTCGAGTAACATCAAAAGTAACGCAGTTAGAATATATTCTTCGTGCTCAAATGTGTAATTATAAAAAATTTTATGCCGATCGGTCGAACGGTATAGAAGTTGATGCTTTGCAGCGCCATTTAGCGGCAAGTTACAGCAAAATGGATAGTGAAAAATATTCTCCGTGTTCTAATATTCGCGTGTACCAAATTTCATCGAAATTGGTTGGACGATATTCGCATAGCAAACGGCTAAACGGAATAGAATTCGACATTCTGCTGCGCCACCTAGTGAAAAGTTAGAGGAAAACGGATAGCATAAAAACCTTCTCCATGATAAAAGACTTAGGTGAACCAAATTTCATGGTGATCGGTGAAACGGTGCTGGAGTTTTTCAACCTCCTACACACATACCAACATTCATTTTTATCTATAACCAGTCTTATTATATATACCAGTCTCAAGAAAAATCCAGTTTCAAATCTAAGCCTCGCCAAAGTGCCAGCATACACCATTTTGCAAGAGTTTTTTCAGGGAATCATTCGAAGCATTGCCTTAGCAGCAATCAAAATGGGAAATGGTTCGACCGCCAGACATTTATTTGAAATTCCCTTAATACAGCCGCATTTTTTAAATTATCAACTATAACATGTTTTATTCATTGTTACCTCGATGTACTAAATGCGAAGATTTCAATTTTCTGAAATTTGGCGGATTTCCCCCAAGTTAAATCAATGTACTCAATTGGCGAGAATTCTGAAGCTACATCGCTTGAAATGCCCTAATTTTTTATTTCGCCAAACTAAAAAAAATTACATATTAGTCTCGGATATCTTCGATCCCCATTGTTTTGCGTATAAAACATTTCATTCCTGCTCTCATTTCTTATGCGCACACGATATTATAATTAAAAAAATAACCTAAAGAAATAAACTAAAAAAATCATTATTATTCTTTTATTTTTACTTTAAGAATTTAAAACATTTTATTCGGCAAAATCGCCACATATGGCAACCAAGATGCTTATTTTACACACTTTTTTCACTACAGGGGTTAATATTACGTAAAGCTTTCTGCGTGGAGAACATAAAAAATCTCTTAAATTCCGGGAACGGAAATAAAGTGGAGTTTCAAAGTTTTAAAGTGGACTATCATTTATTCTATATTATTTTACATATCTGTGTAAAATTTCTGGCTGACAGGTCCATTTTTGTGGAATTGTATACTACCCAAATCAACAAATTGACAAACAGAATTTCATTTTTATTTATAAGATAACCTACGCTTGTTTTTAAAAATACCCTCTCATTAAATTGCGCCAAGCGCTAGAATCATAGAAAATCTGACACACTTTCAGATTTTTAAATACGCACTAAAGTGCTATATATAAAAAGACTTATAATCCATGGGTCTTCCCTATTTTCGTTCCTTCTTTCATTAAGTTGGAAAGTGTATCATTATTCATGAGTGTGATTAAACAAAATTAAAATTGATATTTCTAACATCCTTTTTTCTGGATGTAATACATTAGACGCAGAAAAGCTGCTCAGAAAAATGCACAATTCCAACTGAATGAAAATTTCAAAAACTTATACGCAGGTGTATTCATAACCCAAATAGCAGACGATTAAATTACGATAAATAGCGCCAAGCGTTAGAATCCTCCTCAAAATCGCGAGAATTCTGAAGATAGATCGCTTGAAATCCCTTAATAACTGCATTATTTTCGCACGGATCATTAAAATTTAACGCTGTATTCTAATAAAACCTTTGCACTTGTTTTCAAAAATCCGTTTCCTTAAGCTCTCAGTAAATTGCGCCTAGCCGGAAACTGTGCAAACCGCTAGAACTCACTTTCTCGGCATTTGAGCCATTTTATTTTTTCGCCAAACTAAAAAATTTTAACATATTAGCCTCGGAAATCTTCAATTCTTATTGTTTTGCGTATAAAACATTTCATTCCTGCTCCGATTTCCCATGCACACGATATTATAATTAAAAAAAATATAACCTTACGAATATAAACTAACAAAAAAAAATCATTATTATTCTTTTATTTTTACTTTGAGAATTTAAAACATCTTATTCGGCAAAATCGCCACACATGGCAACCACGATCCTTATTTCACACTTTTTTCACTACAGGGGTTACAATTACGGAAAGCTTTTTGCGTGCAGAACATAAAAAATCTCTTAAATTCCGGGAACGGGTGGACTTTCAAAGTTTTAAAGTGGACTATGATTTATTCTATATTATTTTACATATCTGTGCAAAATTTCAGGCTGATAGGTCCATTTTTGTGGATTTGTATACAACTCAAATCCACAAACAAACAAACAAATAAACAAACAAACAAACAAACAAACAAACAAACAAACAGAATTTCATTTTTATTTATAAGATATACATGTATATATATACAGGGTGTCCAGCCTTAATGTGACCCAATAGCTAATTCCCGAACCGTTCGGTTTAGATATGCACTTCCAATTTAAAAAATGTTTTAAAAAGGGTAAAGAATGTTTTTACGTGCTTTTCGAACCAAAAAACCCATTTAGTAAAAAATTACAAAAATTAAATTTTTATACGGTCCCCAGGTCCTATCACTTATATTTAGGAAAGGATGCAGTACACAAAAACAAAGTAAACACAAAAAGTTTCATTTTATTACGATAAAAACTGACCAAGTTATGGAACTTTGAAAATCATACATTTCATCCATTTTCTCGGCCAATTTCAAGAAGCAAGTAAGGGACCGTCTCCAAAGTGAAATTAATTGGAACTCTGCCAGGAAACTTACGCTCTTGCACGTCACTCTTATGTAAATCGTTTTTAAATTTAAAAGTACATACATTACGTTAATATTACAATAATTGAGTACTTAAGAAACAAAATGCATTCTGTGTACGTGTAAAACATAGATAAAATAAAACATTTTGGACGAAGAAAACGTTTCAAAAGCAGTTCCAAAAAAATAGACTTATTTGCCTGCGGCTTCAGACTGATTTGCTGCGATACTGATCATGGCGAACGTTGAAAATTTGTTGTGTAGTCGCTTGCAATTGCATACAGCCGTATTCTAATATTACGAATTCTAGTATGGGAGAACGAGATGTATACAACTGGTCTGCAGGCATTAGCTCCTGCGCCAGGACTGGACGATAAAGAAATGCACCGTACGTATGTAATATGTTCCACACCGTTGATTTTGAGTAGGAACAAGCCTTGCTAATATCCTGGACACTACTTTCAGGATGAGCCAGGGCATATCCTAGAACATCCTCAGCGGGTATCCGCAAGCTTGAAGGTGTGGCACGAGACAAGGGAATACGTCTATGACAACTCCCAGTTCTATACAAGCGTTGAACAGCACAGGCAATTGTACAATAAGATAGATGTCTTCGACTGGTTAATTTAATGGCATAAAGTCTTGCCGCCTCTCTCTTATTTCGATTACACTGCCCATACAACAGTACCATTTCGCAGTATTCTTCATTTGTAAACATCTCGTTCTCCTGTACAAGAATCCGTAATATTAGAATACGACTGTATGCAATTGCAAGCGACTACACAACAGATTTTTAACGTTTGCCATGATCAGTACCGCAGCAAATCAGTCTGAAGCCTCAGGCAAATAAGTCTAAGTTTTTGGAACTGCTTTTGAAAAGTTTTGTTCGTCCAAAATATTTTATTTTATCAATGTTTTACACGTACACAGAATAAATTTTGTTTCTTAAGTACTCAGTTATTGTAATATTAACGTAATGTGTGTACTTTTAAATTTAAAAACGATTTACATAAGAGTGACGTGCAAGAGCGAATGTTTCCTGGCAGAGTTCCAATTAATTTCACTTTGGAGACGGTCCCTTACTAGCTTCTTGAAATTGGCCGAGAAAATGGATGAAATGTATGATTTTCAAAGTTCCATAACTTGGTCAGTTTTTATCGTAATAAAATGAAACTTTTTGTGTTTACTTTGTTTTTGTGTACTGCATATTTTCCTAAATATAAGTGATAGGACCTGGGGACCGTATAAAATTTAATTTTTGTAATTTTTTTCTAAATGGGTTTTTTGGTTCGAAAAGCACGTAAAAACATTCTTTACCTTTTTTAAAACATTTTTCAAATTGGAAGTGCATATCTAAACCGAACGGTTCGGGAATTAGCTATTGTGTCACATTTAGGCTGGACACCCTGTATATATTAGTATATACATGTATATATATATATATGCATATATATATATATGTATATATATATATATTATGTATATATACATGTATATATATATATATATTAGTATATATATATATATATATATATATATTATAATTCCATTCTAAATTATGATCATAAAAGTTTTTGCTGGATATAAAAGTCTTTTTTATTCAAGATTTGTGATAAACAATAACATATAAATGTAAAATAATGAGAAATTAATGTCTAAAAGTGAAAATTTTTCGTATTTATTTTATGTTCGTGTGAGCAAATAATAATATTACAAATAATACTACAAATAATACTACAAGCAACACTAATAAGTTACAAATAATAACACAGTTTACTTTCGGATTAATCAAAGTGCTGTCATTTTCCGTTTATGAAATTAATTAAAATATACGTATCGACGTAAATCACACAAGAGCAAACTTTAAGAACTAAAAAGGAAAATTTTAGTGTTTTTCAATGTCTAGAATTAGAATTTAAGGATGAAAACAGAACCCCCCCCCCAAAAAAAAAAAAAAAAATTTTGTTGTTGTTGTTGGCCGGTGTAACATTTGAATGCTTTAGACGCTAATGCTTCTTTTATCTCATATAAAGGAGTTAAGCGTCTCAAGCATTTAAAAATATGTATGTTTACACAAAAATGTAACATTTAATTACTAGCCATAGTACCTCCGCGGATGATTGATAAGCTTGGATGAATTTGCGTGTTACAATAAGGGTTTGAGTTAGAATCTTTCTTCTACAAAATATTGTGCCTTTTAGTGCATCTTGGAATAAAATGCTTAATTTTAAAAAACTTTTAATGACTATGTGATTTTATCTCTCACTCATTTTTTTGAAATTGTCCGAAAAATGTGTCCACAAAATGTGACATAAATGTATGCGACATACATATATAGAGTATTAATGACTATGTCATTTTACCTCTCACGCCCCTTTATTGAAAATTCTCCGAAAAATTTGTCCTAAAATACGACGTTATTTTACATATATTTAAATACTATTAGTTCACAACAGCTTTAGTCTATTGTTACCGTAGTTCGTAAGCTGTAGAATATGCATCACATTCAGTTTTTATTACATATATTTAAAGATTATTAGTTCACAACTCCTTTAATCTATGGTTACAATATTTCGTAAGCTTTAGAATATGCATCCCATGTGTTTTTCTATAAATAGGTTACCATAAAAAAATTTCAACATAGGGTTACCAGCCGAAATACACGAAAGATGAGAGATAAAATAAAATAGTCAGTTAATGTCGTTTTAATAGGGCAATGATGAAACAAAAAATTTAGGGCGGTTCAGGGGTGTCCTCCTGACGAGGCTCGAACTGCCGAGTTATATTTTATTAATCCTATGTTTCTTTACAGGTTTGTTTGGTCATTTCTTTTTCATCATCAGTTTTAATTTCATGAAATGTTTATTAACGTGGTATATTGTGATTTATTGATATTATCCTCATATATCTACTAATACTATCTATTACGTATATTAATTCTATCTATCTTCGCTTCTCCCTCTTCAAGGCTGGATTAAAAGAAACAGCTTAGATTATTTAGCACCGCTGAGATCTTTTTATTCTATGGCGAATCTTGTCGATGCAATTTACGCATTAGCATAAAAAATAATCTTTTCACATAATGGTTGCCATTAAGGAAGCTCTCCATATATATTTAAATTATTCATAGTTTTGTAATTTTGGCATATTTGGCACCGCAAAACCTTTCATCTCACCAAAGGGGAAAATATCCAAGTATCAACTATAGTGATAACTTATAAATCTGACATGGTTCTGTCTCCTGAAAAACATGAAATTGTGTAATATCTAGGAGCTACTTAGAATCGCATTACTTGTGACAGAACGTTAGAGTTGCAGAGTTTACAAAATTCACGCATTTTTTAAATTTATGACGTCACTGTTTAACTGCCGTAAAAGATACCCGATTTCTTGAGGGAGTTAATTTGGATATTTCAACAGCAGTTTCCAAAAGGTATCATTACAACTTACAACGACGTTGAAAAATGTTTTTCTTTGTATAGGACCACTATGGAGGAACGTAATCCAACGCTAAAATAAAACAGTATTCGCAACACATGCATATGTTAGGAAAAATATAAACATTTTTAAAGAAGCAACAGATTAAAATACCACTTATTATAATAATAATCTTCAACTACCTAGTTTATTTCTGTAGTAAGTTTTAATATATATATCGCCTCCTTGGGATTAATAGGAGCAGGAATAAATGCTTTAAAAGTGTGGAGTAATTTTGACGTATCTTAAAGCAACTGACGTCACAGATTCTCAGTTGTGAATTAAAAATCCGGTGCCCCATATAAAAACTCTATCTATAGGTTGAAAAAACTTTTTTTCTAATCCTTCCTGTGGCAACTCAACATAAATTCTCGTGCTATGATTTATTAATGTAATGGCGTAAGGTCTCCGCCTTGTTGCTATTAAATTCTAAACATTATGTTACATTAAAATTCGCAAAAAATCACCTAATTTATATATTATTTTCGTTTTTATTTTAAAAGAAGGAGAAAGGAACGTTTGACGATTTGTCA
Source organism: Cheiracanthium punctorium (assembly GCA_038373885.1). NCBI lineage: Eukaryota > Metazoa > Arthropoda > Arachnida > Araneae > Cheiracanthiidae > Cheiracanthium > Cheiracanthium punctorium. The sequence goes on from JAWZYV010004013.1 coordinate 12,037, forward strand.
AAATATCAAAAAGTTATGACGGATAGAATTCAAGATGCAACAGTTTTAAAATTATTTTACGCAAAAAAATCTTCAAACTATACTTAGTTTAAAAATTCCTAAAAATCTGTTAATTACGTTACATATTCAGGAAATCTGTTTTCAAAAGAAAATTTTCCTATCGATCCGATGCCGATTTTCTGCAAGCGTAATGACCGCCATTATTACGAATGAAGTGAGGAAAATGGCAAAAATCGCATAAAACGTAAAATTAGAAAAAAAAAATCTGGATCGAATTTAAAAAAATCGCTTCGAGGTGCATAATTTTATGTTTAGAACTGCCTAAGTACAAAATTTGGTGTTTCTAGGTGTAGGCGTTTGTGCGCAACGCCGCCGACACACATCTTCTTTTATAAGTAGAGAAGAGCAAAATGTTTTAAGTTTGAACTCTTATTGAAACATACGAATCCATTTTAGTTCAACAATCAGCCAGGAAATTTCGTAGACAATTATTACATTCTTGTATTTTTTGTGTAGAATCGTAAATTATGTTTGGTTTTGATCGCATATATATATATTTATCTATTTTTCATTACACATCCATCATTTCACCATCATTTCACCATCAAACCATTTCGCATTTGCATTGCATTCGTATTTGTAGTAACATGCGCAGTGAATTTCATTTTCAGATATTACGGATGTGCATTCAGATTTATGTAGTTTTTGAAGGAATACGTCGATAGTTCGTAAAATATAGGAACAAAGTTATTCAAAGCTTTATTTTGACAAAATTAGATTTTGCAATGGGTATGTAACAGTTGAACTGGTGAAATACTGTATAAAATTAGGATTAGTCATAGTTGACGATAAGTCTTACATACAAAAATGTCAGTATTATGATATAGTTTTAAATTACTAAAATGTGTTGAACTTTTGTGTTATACAATCGACCGCGCCAAATTAACCCTTACTCTTTTTGAAAGTCAAAATACTTCAGTTGGAGATATTAATAGTTATGCATAAAATAAGCGAGCGACTGTCTGATATACTAAAATGGGTAAAAACTAGTAACAAAAATTGGGTAATTTTTTAACGTTGTTTTTCATACTTAATACGCAGACTGTGATAAAAAAACAAATACTCGTTAAAACGATCGAAAGTAGAATACGCAGGTACCAAAATATCCAACCACGCCAAACAGAATTTGGATGTTTTTACGAAATATCCAAACAAA
>JAWZYV010004014.1:0-13222 GCA_038373885.1 Cheiracanthium punctorium
GTATACCAATTTTCATAACGATCATTTGCACAGTCAAGAAGTGATACACTGCAGGGCCATCTAGTAGTTAATTAAAGTAATGATTTGCTACAGCGCCGTCAAGTGGCGAGTTATAGCAAAATGGATAACGCCAAAATATTCTCATTGTTCAAATAGCTATGTATACTGATTTTCATAGCGACCGTTTGAATGGTCAAGAATTTGGCCTGCTGCAGCGTCATCTAGTGGCGAGTTAAAATAATAATGCATTGCAGTGTCATCTAGTGGTGAGTAACATCAAAAGGAACGCAGTTAGAATATATTCTTCGTGCTCAAATGTGTAAGTATAAAAAATTTTATGCCGATCGGTCGAACGGTATAGAAGTTGATGCTTTGCAGCGCCATTTAGCGGCAAGTTACAGCAAAATGGATAGTGAAAAATATTCTCCGTGTTCTAATATTCGCGTGTACCAAATTTCATCGAAATCGGTTGGACGATATTCGCATAGCAAACGGCTAAACGGAATAGAATTCGACGTTGTGCTGCGGCACCAAGTGGCAAGTTAAGGAAAACGGATAGCATAAAAACCTTCTCCATCATAAAAGACTTAGGTGAACCAAATTTCATGGTGCAACGGTGCTCAACGGTGCTGGAGTTTTTCAACCTCATACACACATACCAACATTCATTTTTATCTATAACCAGTGTCATTATATATCCCAGTCTCAAATAAAATCCAGTTTCAAATCTAAGCCTCGCCAAAGTGCCAACATACGCCATTTTGCAAGAGTTTTTTCAGGAATCATTCGAAGCATTGACTTAGCAGCAATCAATATGGGAAATGGTTCGACCGCCAAAGAGTAGCACGCATTTATTTGAAAATTGGAATCCCTTAATACAGCCAATTTTTTTTTAAATTATCAACTATAATGTGTTTTATTCATCGTTACTCCGATGTACTAAATGAGAAGATTTCAATTTTCTGAAATTTGGCGGAATTCCCCCAACTTAAATCAATGTACTCAATTGGCGAGAATTCTGAAGTTAGATCGCTTGAAATCCCTTAATAACTGCATTATTTCTTCACGGATCATTAAAATTTAACGCTGTATTCTAATAAAACCTTTGCACTTGTTTTCAAAAATCTATTTCCTTAAGCTCTCAATAAATTGCGCCAAGCCGAAAACTGTGCAAACCGCTAGAACTCACTTACTCAAAATCCATATTTCAGCCATTTTATTTTTTCGCCAAACTAAAAAAATTTACACATTAGCCTCGGAAATCTTCAATTCTTATTGTTTTGCGTGTAAAGCATTACATTCCTGCTCTGATTTCCCATGCACACGATATTATAATTTAAAAAAAAATAACCTTACGAATATAAACTAACAAAAAAAAATCATTATTATTCTTTTATTTTTACTTTGAGAATTTAAAACATTTTATTCGGCAAAATCGCCACACATGGCAACCACGATCCTTATTTCACACTTTTTTCACTACAGGGGTTACAATTACGGAAAGCTTTTTGCGTGAAGAGCATAAAAATCTCTTAAATTCCAGGAACGGGTGAACTTTCAAAGTTTTAAAGTGGACTACGATTTATTCTATATTATTTTACATATCTGTGCTAAATTTCAGGCCGATAGGTCCATTTTTGTGGATTTGTATACGAATCAAATCAACAAACAAACAAACAGAATTTCATTTTTATTTATAAGATTATATAATTAGTGATAGTTAAAATTTCCTATTTGTCGTAAAATCAAATTTTCTGTCTTAAATCATTAAAATGTTTTATGCGAGAGTAAAGTCACCACAAACTTTGAATAATTTTACTTTGTGGAAAAAAAAAAAAAAAAAAAAAACTTTTTATGTGCGATGACGTCACTTTAGTGGACCTAGTATTCACGTAAAATTTTCTGTTCTCAGGCATTGTATATCTAGGAGGTGTTGTCCATAGGCCAAGATCAGTCATGAAGGCAAGAAGAGGAAGAAAACAAGGATCAACAAGGGGCAAAAGCAAAGAGGACGGCCTTGGGCCTCCTCCTGTTGTCTGTCTGGGAAGGATCATAATCGGGGTACCTAGCGACAATTTTGTTGGATAACCGATTCAGACGACTGTAATAACGTACAGAATAGTTGTAGATAAACTGACGGAGGGTCGAAATTGGGAGATCCCGTCTAATGACAGCATTGGTAACTAATGGGTATCCATGAATAAGCAAAGAATGGAGCTTTGTTTTCTTTCGAGAAGATCGATAGAAGATTTGGCTGCATAAGCCCAGACAGGACAGGGGCAGCATCTGTAGCAGTAGGTCGAAAGTAGGATTTGTACAGCAGGGATTTCGTATGAAAAGACAGTTGTTTGGTTGGTTGGTTGTTCCATCACGATCGAGAACAATTAAAGGCAGTTGGTCCATGTGTTATAGCAATCAAAACTGTTATTCAAAAGTGCGAGCAAATGATTGTTGTTGTTATTTCTTAGGCCCTCTGGCAAACTCATGCCACCAGATGGCGAGGCAATGGGCTGAGGGGGCGCCTTCCATTTTTATTGGGCCCCTGTGGGAGAAAGTCCGACTTTAGCCCGGTGGTCCCCTAATTTTGCACCAGTTCCAGAGGAGGGACCAACCTCCTGTAAGCGGTACCCCCAGAGGTATCAGTTAACAGCTTAGAGGACAAAGGAGCCACGGCTCTTACGTCTTCTTCGTACGAAGCTCTTACGTCTTCTTCGTCTCTCTGAATCTTCGTCTCTCTTACTTCACGGCAGATTTTACGTGCACCAGCTCCCATTAGCGTACACGGTCCCACAGCAGTCGAGCCGAAAGGAATTTGATCCTCCCAACCACTGGCCAAGCCGGATGCTGTTTCTCTCGCCTTGTTCTTATGGGAACGGAGTTTAGCGCCCAGACCACTGCAGGGCGTGAGAAAATGGTAAAGAGAGAAATCTGTACACTTCAGAATTAGGAGTTCTTCAGTAATGATTTTTTCTGTTCGTCAGCGACGCATCGTCGCAATTGATGGGATGCCTATAGTTTACGTCATAAACTGAATTCGAATGTCTGTAGTTACTTTTAAAATTTGCGTGAAGTTTTTAAACTGAGTAGTCTTTGAAAAAAAAAAAATTAATTTTCTCATACACGGTATCCCAAAATGATAGGAATAAACTTTAAGGGGAGGTAGGGTATATGGTGTAAGGTTTACCAATCACATAGCGATGTCATCTTCACCTATCTGTTAATAATGACTTCGGAACAAAAGCTGAAATAATAGTAAACTTTTCGACCTTTGTTCATCGAAATCTAATATATCCTTCACAGAGAATATGTGTCTAAAATTGACAGTTTAGAACTTCTATTCCATTTCATTGATGGGGACAATTACATTGCTTCTAAAACATTCTTAATGAATATTAGACGAACATTCCAAGACTTTTCTCAGTGACTATTAACAGATAAGAGAAAAAGGCACTTTTGACCCCACATTGCAATGCTATTCTGTTTTCTTATTGTGTGCCCTTCCTCTCCTTAAAGTTTGTTCCAATCATTATGGGACATCCTGTGTATCTCAGCAATCGTCATTCTGTACCATTTTAGTCAGAAATATCGTATTAAAATCGTCACAAGTTTATCCAGCAAGTTTTCGGACGTCACACGTACTCTGAACTTACGAATGTGTGAGGCGATGAAAACCCTGCTTCCGAAAGTGACGCAAGTCTGAAATACGGAGAGAGATAAAACAAAAACAAAAAACAACTCTCCTCTCAAACTTGCAGAGTCCTTTGCCAAAGTTTCAAACAAATAGTTGCACGACGCCTGTAAAAGAATTCGGAGATATAAACTTTTATGTTTTTAATAATCATTCTAGTGCCGTGACACGTTTTGGAAAAAAGTCACACACAATGTAACCTTTTATGTTCTCAACAAATTTTTCTCTTACTTCACAAAAGCAAGAATTCTTGGCTGAACGCCGAGCAGTTTTCAAAGATTAAACCTGGATTTTGTGTCGTCAGTGGAGAAATTTGAGAAAATAACTCTCCTAGAAGGTTCTATGGGTATTTTTAGTCTTTTTTTTTCTTCTTCAGTTTTCCAGAATGTTTGCAAGGTTTCTTTTTTCTTCATTTTCTAAGAAATACCTGTTATTTTACTTAATCTAAATACTTCTGACGCTTGTAAGATTACAAAGGTGTCTTTAAATATCCGCGTTTGTTTGACTGACTTGACAACTAATTCTCTAGAGTTTGATATATTTTAATTTTAACCCTTTAACGCGCAGTGTTCCCGCTCTGGGAACACCAAACTCTGACGTTTTGACTGTTGCCAGTCACGAAAATAGATTGGATTTCTATAAAAATAGTTGCGGGTGACGTAGCTCTACGAGAATCCTTTACTTATTAGCACGTCCTTTCCCGTAAAAAAATTGTCACGATTATTTTTAACAGCACTGACATCTGCTAAAAATGGAAGAATGCGAGAACAGCTGGATAGATTGCCCAATGCTGAAAAAAGGGCAGCCGTTGCCATCGATCGACTTAACTACCAGTAAGATGGCGGACGATCGAAACATTCATCGCGTGCCACAGATCTAGAGACCCTTTTTTGACGACAGCCGGTCTCTAGATCTGTGGCACGCGATGAACGTTTCGATCGTCTGCCATCTTGCTGGTAGTTAAGTCGAGCGATGGCAACGGCTGCCCTTTTTTCATCATTGGGAAAGTGTTGCACCTCAAATGGTTAAGCCATGACTTACGAATTATTGGTGCTAGAAGTCAAAGCCCGTTGTGGAGTCAATACCAACGGGCGCTCGAAAAAACATTTAACGATAGTACGTCTACACTCAATATATTGAATCTTCGTCCACCTAAAATATATAACTTCGCATTCAATTTTTATTATATACCCAAATCGAATTTAATGCTCTTCTGGAAACGTGCAGAATCTTTTCGCATTCGAACGATTTCGTTCTGTGTACTCAGACCCTCTTCTATCAATGCTTCAAGCAGATGATCATTTTAATGAAAAAAAAAAAAAAACTATGTTTTCTCGAAAATTTGTTTGAAACGAACTGAAATCGCGATTTTCCCTTCAAAGCCTGATGACCGTGACTTCAAATAGGACGTCATTGTCACTTGCAGAGCCTAATTTTTGTCACGCAAATGATTAACTTATTTTTTACTCTCGCAAACAAAATGGAGCTGAAAATAGTAAAAAGTCGCTTTAAAATGGGGGAACGGGTGGATTTTCAGATTTTTAAAGCAGCACAGATTGTTTTTTATATTTTTTACAGAATTAAGGAAAATTTCAATCAGATCGTACACGGTGTATATGTTATTACGTTTTTGGGGTTATAATCTTTTCGAACGTTTTAATCTTCTTGGACTAATGGCGGTAAAAGTTTTATCTTGAAATGGTTGCCCGTAATCGTTAGAGTAAGTCAGTGAGTCAAGGATCAGCATAATAGGATATTTTAGTGCTGATATACTGCAATTATTTTGGATGCCAGAGTGATTTTCAATAAGTGCTACATGCACCATGTTTCATTGGATGCCACGATGTCCAACTTAAGGATAATGTACAGAGTGTCCTAAAAATGGTGATAACGAGCTTTAATTCTTTATCTTTCAGAGATAAGTGTTCAAAGTAAATTGAAAAAATGTTCAAAATAAGGTCGGAAATAAGACTCTTTAGAAAAATTATTTCTCGTTCGTTTACAAAAAATTACACTTTTTAAATTTGTATACGATTACCGTACAAAGAAAATCTGGTGACTCCACTCGACTTTCCGAACACTTAAGATTAAGATCATTACCAAGCATTTAAATAAATTTTAATCAATGAATAATTCAAACATATATACCAAATTGAAGCTCGATCGAATGTACCGTTTAAACGCTAGCGCACTTTCAAGAATTTCTCCCCATAGGCCATAATGTAAAAGAAATCTTTGTTTTAGCCCTGTAGAAAAACTGTAAGTCCTATACACATCAAAATCAATACAGGTCTTACGATGGTGGTTTATAACATGTATACCCAATTTGAGCCCAATCGAATGTACCGTTTAAACGCTAGCGCACTTTCCAGAATTTTCCTCCATAGGCCATAATGTAAAAGAAATCTTTGTCGTAGCCCTGTAGAAAAACTCTTAAGTCCTATACACACCAAAATCAATACCGGTCTTGCGACGGTGGTTTATAACATATATACCCAATTTGAGCTGAATCGCATGCCCCGTTCAGGAGCTATCGTGTTCACTCACACACACACACACACACACACATACATACATCTCGTAAAAATAGCATAAATGAATTCAGAAGACCTCAAAACGTGGAAATACACCAAAATCTCGAATTCGAATTTTTTCATGATTACAATACTTTCCTTACATGGTACATGTTCGGAAAGTAAAAATCCCAATCAGTAAAATGTGCCCCCATATACTAATGAGTTGATATACAAAATTCGAGAATTATATCCTAAAAACTGCTAGAGACATGAAGATAAATATATGTTGACTTAAACCACTTTTCAATGGCTCTCGAAGGAAAAAACAACAGAACGAAAGAAACATTCGATGATCGCATTTCAAGGATTGTACAGAAATTACGAAAAAAGTATTTTTTTTTTTTCATTCTAGAAATAAATGTTTACATTCAAATTCATGTATAGCCCCCAATCATCTTTGTTTAAAAATATCTGAGACATTTTATGATGAAAGGATGAAATTTTGGATATCACTTCATCAGTGCAAGGAGCACATTTTACTAACTGGGATCCAGTAGTATTTGGGACTCCCATATATTCGTTCACGGTGTATTACGACAAATGCCATGTGAGTTTGGTGCATAAATAAAAATTAAAGTCAGAGGTTTAAAACTTTTTAAGATGTTTCTGCATTTTACTACTATACAATGCCATATTTTGCTTTTCAATTTACATCGTCCGCTTCTCTCTAAAGATCATCAATTAAAGCGCGTTTTCGCTTTTTTGGGACAATGTTAGTTGGGACAATGTAAATTGAAAAACTGTTCAACATAAGGTCGGAAATGAGACGCCGTTAAGAAAAATTTCATCTCGCTCATTTACAAAAAGTTACACCTTTTAAATTTGTATACGATCCCCGTACAAAAAAAAAAATACCCATTCAGCAAAGTGTGCCCCATACACTCATGAGGGGATGTACCGAAAATGAGCCTTTTATCATACAATGTCGCAGAGATATATTTATATATTATATAAAGATGTATAATATAAGATTATATAAATATATATTATAAGATATATAATATAAGATAATATAAAGATATATTATATAAGATTATATAAAGATGATCGAGGACGATACATGGTTTTGAATATAAACATTTGCTGTTAGAGTGGAAAAAAAGATTTTCTCTTGCCATTTCTTTACGACCCCTGAAATGCGATCATTCGACGTGATTCTTTTACTTCGTGAGCCATGGAAAAGTGGTTTAAGTCAGCTTTTTGTTTATCTTCATATCTCGGACACTTTTTAACCCTTTGAGGTGCAACCCTTTCCTAATGCTGAAAAAAGGGCAGCCGTTGCCATCGCTCGACTTAACTACCAGCAAGATGGCGGACGATCGAAACGTTCATCGCGTGCCACAGATCAAGAGACCCTTTTTTTTTACGACAGCTGGCTGTGCTCGCGCACATCCATTCGTGACCATCGTGACCATTTTTTGACGGGAAATGACGTGCTAAAAAGTAAAGGATTCTCGTGGAGCTGCGTCACCCGCAACTATTTTTATAGAAATCCAATATATTCTTCGTGACTGGCAGCAGTCAAAACGTCAGAGTTTGGTGTTCCCAGAGCGGGATCACTGCGCCTTAAAGGGTTAAGATATAGTTCTCAAATTTTGTATCCCATTTTTTTTGTAAATACAGTTTTGGACAGTGTTTTGTATGTGTACGGGGGGTCGAATACAAATTTAAAAAGTGTAACTTTTTGAAAACTAATAAGAGGAATTTTTTCTTAACGGGAGTCTTACTTCCGACCTTATTTTGAACATTTCTTCAGTTGCCTTTCTCACTGACTGTGTGTTCATATAAACCCCTCATATAACAAAAAAGATAATAAATAATGTACCAAATACGAGGTTACACGGTCACGTTTATTACTTGCAGAAGAATGCGAATTGCTCCGTGTGGACGTATGTCTGCCTTTTGTTTGTTCTCGAATGATCGATAACATCTGTTCTTTAGTGGCGATATCATTATTTTTCCAGACAAATAAAAAGCATAAAATGTTATGTCGATGTGCATCGTTGATATATTCGTATTCAGTGTAGAAATCAATATCGGAGGTGAAAAAAAAAAAAAAAATGTTTTGTCGAATTCATCGTAATTTTTTTTCTAGTGTTTTAGCCATTTGATGCGCTGTGGTTCCGTCGTGAAACCATACAAAAAAAATATGGTTAAATGGTCCCAACGTTGGAAAAATGTGGCTGTTGCCATCGATCCATTTAACTATCAACAACATGGCGGTAGATCGAATCGCCCATCTGACTCCCACAGAGCTAAATATGTTGCCCGTATGAATGTTTTCCTGGTTTTGAGCCATATGAGATTTGGCACCTGGGGCCCCACCAACAACTCACTTGGAATTTGGACCAAGTGACGTCACGATTCCGGTGAAAGTCTATTTATCTTACCACGAACTCTTGATTCCGGCCGGAAAGAAATTATGAAGCTGAATAAAAGGTCCTAAAATTCCACCCGGCCGAAAGCATGTGAAATCTACATTCCGTACCGGAATCTTTCTCTCGTCGCACAATATGGCGCTAGTTCCAGCTGTTACATTAGCATTTTTGGGAAATGAGGATTGTCTTCGAAATTGAAGAATAATTGTAAACATTTTCTGGGTAAATGAACTGATTTGTGCGGAGCGTATTGAAATTTAGAATACTTCCTGATAGATAATATATATTTATTTATGATAATGCTAATACTTCCCTGATAGTAATTTTTCAAATAAATAAATAAACAAATTCAAAAAATTGTAACAATTAAGGAAATCTAATATTACATATTTTAAAAGTTGTATTTAAGCATATTATAAGTACGTAAATCCTAATGTAGCTTAAATTTTTAAGATCATCCTTTTTTTTTAAGTATACTTCAGAGCAGCCCAATTATAGATATTGTAAAAAGAAAATTTTATACCTGAAATAATTCAAAAATGTTTCGATTTGAAACTAATATTAAATGTGAAACGGTACAAAAAAGTTCTGATATTTGCAGTGCCTGAGGCAATAGCCCCTCAACTGCACAGTGCAAAAAATTGTAAATTTTAACAGAGGTACGGAAGGGGAGTTGCTCATGGGCATGAACAAAATTTTAAAACTGATAAAAAGATAAATTAAAATCAAAATTTAAGTCCTCTTAAAAATTAATGAAGGTATTTTTAAAATATTAAAATAATTACAAAATATCTAAATTAATACAGCATAAGAGCAATGCTTCAGTTTCTAGAATTTACTAAAGTAAAATGTAACTGGGGTATAGGTTTGAACCCGCAACGTTCGGCCAGGAGCAAAGCGCTGTGACGCACGGCCGTCAATGCGCCCTAGTAACGGCGTAAGTAAGGTGATAATTTTTATGACTTTCTTTCTTTATATTTAATCATTTCACATATTTATGTTTTAGGTTCTTTGTGCTTTGCAATAGGTTCAAATTAACATGGCCGCCTTGCAGTCATGATATTGTGTGGCTTATGCGAGGCAAGTGACATTTGCATTCTCCAATTGGTCAACGGAAGTCCCTCCCATCGGAATGTGAAATCGCAGGAATTCACATACTGATGGGTTATTCCGATGAGCTCATGGTACGGATAATACAAACAGTGGAAACGACTTTCTGCCAAAAGTCGTTTCCGGCTGGAATCTCATTCCGGTGAGTTGGTGGTAGGACCCCTGAACATCTGAAAATTCTTCGGATTTTTCCGGTATATTTTTCACCACAATTTTAAAACAATTTTATTTTAGATTAAAAATTTCGACTCTGGTATTTAAATAACAAACTGCCAAGTAAAAATTGTAGTAAAATTCTTCTAATAAGAACGGAAGTGTAGGGTTGGTAGTTATGCACTCGATTTGCAGTACCCCCATTTAGAGATGGGCGGTTCGACTCATTTTACTGATTCGAATCTCGACTCACTCACTACTTCGATCTTGAATCAATAAAACTACTAAAGAAATTTTCCCTCTCTCTGCGCCGAAAGCCGTACTATTTAAACACCCTTCACCCATTCATCGGGTTTCTTCTCCGCTGAGTTCTCGGGCAGTTAGCATCTCTCTCTCCTTGCTCCAGTAAAACTAGTGTTTAAACTGCCCGAAATGAAAATACAGGGGAGCTTCGTATGACCCCCTGGGCCTGTAAGATTAAAAGGTTAAGTTTGGTGTCAAAGTATTCGAAATTTTAAGTATCGGTGGGGTGTTGAGTCTAGGGGGGGTCGAGAATCAATAAAAACGCGCTCCGATGGATAGTTTCAGAGATATACGTTAATTAATTATGGTAATTAGACTAATTAACCATGATTGAGGCTTAAAAGGACTGCAAACATGTAGAAATTGGCTCTGGGATGGTTTCCAGACTTTGGAGATGCCGTCGGAGGAGGCTAGTGTTTAAAATGCCCAAATTGAAAATATAGGGGAGCTTCGTATGACCCCCTGGGCCTGTAAGATTAAAAGGTTAAGTTTGGTGTCAAAGCATTCGAAATTTTAAGTATCGGTGGGGTGTTGAGTCTAGGGGGGGTCGAGAATCAATAAAAACGCGCTCCGGTGGATAGGTTCCGAGATATACGTTAATTAATTATGGTAATTAGACTAATAAACCATGGAGCTGTTTTTTCTGCGATGAGAGAAGAAGAAGCTTTCCGAGAGAAAGCAGTAGCAAAAGCATCACAAGCTGGTATTGATCTCAGGATTTTCTTATCGCCGGCCTCAGAGGCATAGCCAAGGGGGGGGGGTTAGGGGGGTCATAACCCCCCATGAGGAATTTTTTGCCATACAAAATGTATATTCTTCACTACATTATCATACACACGTATACATATATATGAGTTGCAGTAGTCATAACCCCCCCCCCATAAAAAAATTCTGGCTACGCCCCTGGCCGGCCTGTATTTTTGCCCTTTATCGAATTCGAGATTTCACTGAAATGAAAATGGGAATATCGGATATTTGATGTTGAAATAAAACCGATATGTCGATTTTTGGCCCAGTCCTACTGAGGGGCTGCTTCCCCCCCCCCCAAAAAAAAATGGGACCCTTTACTTAGCTTACAATTGAACTTTATCTTTAAATTTGATACCCAGCCCACCCCGAAATAAAATCCTGGCTACGCCACTGTCAATAACACTAACTACGCCACTGCTTTAGGCCCTATTTTGTATTTCTCTGAATTACGAAAGAAAATAAAATCATTCCCCTTAAACGAAAAACAAGGTAAAAAAAAAAAAAACGAAATCTGCTGCAATAAAGCGAAATGTTATTTTGCTTACTACAAAGTCCTTTTGTGAGAGCGCTTAATACCGCCCCTGTATCCTTCATTAAAAGTGACAAGCACAATCCTAACTTTATTTCATTCTATTTCCCTTCACATGAAAATCCGCCACCATGTAAACTTAACGTTCCGTTTTTTTTTTTTTTTTTTTTTTTTTTTTTTTTTTTTTGAGGGTGGGGGCAGGGGGACATATATTGAAGTTAAAAGTAGAAAAGGGATGTTTCATTAAATTTTAAACAAATATTAAATCAGTCAGACAAGTTGGAAGGAGGGATTTTCTTAATTTTTTTTTCGGGGGGGAGATTGACCCCTCTTGCCCTTAGGACGTAACGCCTATGCCCCCCGCCAAAAGCAAACGATGTTCGACCCACTCCACACCCACAGACAGATAAAACTTTAAAATCCGACGACCAACCAAGAAATGAAACACCAAAGATTCGAAAAAAATACTTCAATTAAATGAAACATCCTTTCAACTCTTTTCGACTCCTTTCGACTCTGAGTCGATAGAAGATTCGATAAAACCCCTCCAATTAAATGAAACATCCTTTCAACTCTTTTCGGCTCCTTTCGACTCTGAGTCGATAGAAGATTCGAAAAACTAACGAATCTCAACGATAGTATACAATCACCGAAACAGAGCGAAACACTGAATCAGTAAAGATTCGTTGCTGCACCAACTCAGTGACCAACTCACCCACACCCACTCATTTACTGTTTCAAATCATCTATCGACTCAGAGTCGTAAAGAGTCGAAAAGAGCCGAAAGGAGTCGTAAAGAGTCGAAAAGAGTTGAAAGAGTAAGGGAAAATCCCTGGGAACGGCAAAGGGAAAATAAGTTTTTCTTCCCTTCGCACTTGGAATGTATTTCCCTTGAGGGCTTGAGATTCGAATCAGTAGAGAGTGAGTGTAAAGACTGAGCCTCTCAGTACCAAGATTCGAATCACTGATTCGACTCATCGAATCATTGGCCATCTCTACCCCCATTTGAACATGGAGGGCATTGAAAACTACGTTTCCCAGCTCCATGCAGCGTCTATGGTAGCTTAATAGTCTTGTCAACAAAGGTTGTCACCCTTGCAAGAGCTCACCAAGGTTCGCACTGTGCCTCTTGCTTGTATATTTCGAAAAAAAAATATCGTGTGATCTTGCGACATAAATACGAAAAATAATTATGTCACACACTTCAAAATGCTTATAATGTCTGTTTGTAAACTGTACTACACACTGAAATACAGGATAAATCTATACCAGTTACGAAACTTTTAGAAACATTCTTAAAAAGCGAAAACATCGCAGAATGTGTCACCCATCGAGAAACTTTGCTGCGCCATTTCGTGTTTGAGAATTTTATCTGAAAGTTTTATAAAAGCGACCATTTTTTCCCCATTTATTTCAGTGTGTAGTGCAATTTGTAAAGAGTCATCCTGAATTTTTTTCCAGTCTCTGCTGTAATTACTTTATTTTAATTTGTGCACCAAGAGAGTGAGGCAGAGATTGTTTCTACTTTAGGGGTTGATCTGTAAAGGGGAAAGTACGCCATTTATAATAAAAATAGCCATTTTCATCAATTTTTACAGTGGCGCCCCCTGAAAGCGTAAAAAAAAGCGCTCCGTTTTATGCTCTACTCAGTTGCTGAGTTCGAAATGGCGCCCAATGCTTATGCAATGCTATTTCCTTACCGTGTCGGACCGCCCCAGGATCTGTATCTTTTAGG
>JAWZYV010004016.1:0-12513 GCA_038373885.1 Cheiracanthium punctorium
AAATATGTTTTATGAAAATTACTTCATGCTTCATGAGAAACTTGTAAAATTTGATAAAATAATTTAAAAACTCTAATAAGAAAACCAGCAGGAGCTAGTTATTGTCCCATTTTTCGAGAATCTCTCATATATCTGTAATCGAGATACATCTAGATGGTAACGGTTAAATCTCAAGAAAGCCTTTACAGTCCTAAAATATTAGTTTTGTATTTAATAATCATTTGTCTTATGAATTTTTGTTTAAATTACATTATTTGTGGGCTACAGCACCCACTGAAATTCAAATGTCAAGAAGCCGAGGCATACCGCCAGATGAGAGGTGGTAAAATTTCCCGAAAAGATTTGCAGTCTAACAAAAGCATAACTGCGTGTTTGGCATAATCTAAGTCTTTTTAATATCCAGTAGCAAAAAGCAGATGGGTTAAATGCTATTCAATGACGGTACAAAATTTTAGAATTGTCAGAAAACATCTTTAAGGTCCACTACAGCGAATAAAAAAGTACAAAAAGAGTGGACTTATTTAGAAGGTAACAGAGGGCTTTATTCCTGATGTGATTTTGCATTTCAGCATGAATTTAAGTATAAAGACTAGAAGTGATGTTGAAGACCTGATTTTCGGAAAACCAAAGCATTTGAGTGATAATATGTTACCCATATAAGAAGAAACGATGCAGTTTTTTATTTGTTTATAAAGAATAACGTGAAAATCGAAAAGAATTAATCTGCAATTAAGCAGACATATTAGAGCTAACTTGGAATCGTGCCTCTGTGCACATGTTTCTAGAGAAATGATTCTTCAAATGATTAGATCATTTCGAATAAATAACCTGAAGAAATGGTTAAAAAACCATTTCTTCAGCAACGTGAATCTGCCCAGCAATAGTTAATAGTTTTTAGCTGAGTGTAAAAAGTTATTTGATATTGCTAACTTCAAATGCTAGCGTTTTCGATAAGTTCTCATGAAAGAGCAGACTTTTCTGTATTATAAGCGTGGCGAACGAAAAATGGTCATTGTCGGTATTGATAAGACCGAAACTATTATAATGATGCTGAAAAATGAAAGGAATTAGGAATTCTTTCGTATCCAGTCAGAAATATGATATGTTTCTTCTGTTAAAAAATGTTAATCGTTCACATTTTTTTCCTCTTTTTACAGGTACTTTGTCAAGTGTTTAAAATTTTATTTAAGTACACTTCGCTGTAATTTGGACAATTAAAACCATTTTCACCTAAGCAATTATTTGTAATGGAAAGTGATTCTTTTTCTTTCTTAACCCAACTCCTTTTTCGCAATTAGATATTAGAAAGCATATTTATTTTTATCTTTTAAATAATATTAAAATACTCAAATTTTGGATTTTGTGTGACTTTTGGAAGCAATAGTGGATCCTCAAGATATATTTCAAAAATTTTGAAATTCTGTATTTTTCTTAGTGAATGATACATTTCAAAAATTTTGAAATTCTGTATTTTTCTTAGTGAATGATATATTTCAAAAATTTTGAAATTCTGTAGTTTTCTTATTGAATACAAAACCCAACTTTTGGTCGCTATTAAATTTTAAAATTAAGGAAAAACTTCTTTTCGCTGCACCCTAATGCAAACGCTATGAATTGTTTGCTAAAAAAAAAAATAATAATGTTGCCGTACATTTTTAAAAACTAAAAATTGTTTCGATAATGGTCCTATATTTATTTTAAATGCATATGTACAAAAAAACTACAAAAGTTTCTTTTTATTCCGTAAAAATGAGTATGCAGCCAATTGACTGTAGTATGCGCTGTAGGGGTAAAATTCTGATCTGATAACTGTTATAGCTGTGAGATGATTTATAATAAAGTATATTGTGATCTTCTTTCTATGGAGCTACGTGAAAGATTTCATGAATGTGCTTCCTTTGCCGAAAACGTTTTCCAATATTCAAACTGTGCAATTCCGTAATACTAGGCCGATTAGCAGAATTGTTGGCTGTAAAAATAGAAAAGCATAGCATTTGTGCGACTTGTGGTCAATTGCCTAATTTTCCTTTCATGATTAATATTCTTGTGCATATTGTCTTAGATCTTTGTAACACAACCATTTCCCAATGCCGAAAAAGTGCAGCGGTTGCCACCCCTAGATTTAAATATCAGCAACATGGCAGTGTCAAAAATATTCTTTAGCTCTGTGGTACGCGAAGGGCGATTCTATCGACTGCCATGTTGCAGATAGTTAAATCGAGCAGTGGCAACGGATGTACTTTTCCGGCATTGGGTAGCCCATCTAGTTTTTCTTCTATATCGATGTACATTTTCATCATATTTTCCAGTTCCCAGCAGATCTCAGTACGGATAAAAATAATCCTGTCATCAAATTTACAAGTAATGGATAACTTTTTCGGTAAATGATAAGCTAAATAGAAATGAAATCGTTTGTAAGTATGCCCTCTTTAATTAATTTTCTGAAATCAAGTTTATACTTCGTGAATAAAACAGTCAAAATGACAGAGTTGTCTCCTCAAAGAGTTAAGTCAAACCTGCACGAAGGGTATCTGAGTAAGGAGGGTTACATTATCAGGAGGACTTTAAAGGGACGCTAACGTTTATTATCGTTCCATCTGGAGAAAAACTACCAAAACTCTAGATCTTAAGGTCGACAGTCGTGCGATAGGCCAGAACACAGGACCTTTATATTCTAGCCGTCTACCACTTTCAATATCTTATCCCCTTGGCCATAATGGGGCATTTTTGGAATGACTCTGGCATAAATGTCTCTCTGCAGAAAAGCATGGTATGATCCCCTGGTTCTTATCAGTCATACGCTACACTGAAAAAAATTATTACAGCACAACGTGTGGGTCAATGTAACGCTAACACGTTGTGATAATAGGGAGGTTTTGCGCTACGTTTCTTCCCACGTTAATGCGAACGCTATCCGCTATTTGGAGTTCTTTGACCAATCAGCTTTCGGAATTTATTCGTGCGCATGCGCTGTATTGTCCGATGGCATTTAACGTTAGCGTTACCGTGGGAAGAAACGTAGCGCAAAAGCTCCAAATTGGCGTTACGTTTATCCACACGTTGTGCTGTAGAGTGTGCCAATTTGTGTTCTTCGTGTGCCAATGTTCTTCGTGATTGGTTGGATGGTTTCGTGATTGATAGTGCGTCCTTAAAAGAAGGGACAATCACCATGTGCTCTTCAAAGTACATTTAATTTATTTTTAGAGATGTTGAACCAATAGATGCAACCTACTTTTTCATCAATCTCGATTCTTCAAATTAACTTTTATTTTGCGTAATTTAAAGTGTGATATCGTCGTTGTACAGATCAATGGAATCCTGTTCTTCGCTTATGTATTTCCATGCAACGGTGGAACAAAATTTCATCTTTAAATCTACATTTTTCGTCAAGAAATCGACAGTATTAAATTACAAAAGATTGAAATGTGTATTATCGAAGAGTTTCTATTTTTTTAATACTTCACGGTCCTATATTCAATAATAATAGTGTGTTATAGCCATTTTTTTGAATATCAACGATAAGTAAAAATAATTATTACTAATATATTATAACAGATATGAACCAAAATTTAGTATACAAAGATTTTTAAAGTACAGGAGGTTTGACAACAAAACTTCTTTCCGATCAGGTCGCCTATAGGATGCGAGATCCAGTGTGTTGAGAACGAGTTACAGAACTATAGAGCCCCCGAAACACAGAGAGAGACGGCCTGTCCTCCGCAAGCTTGAATCCAGACCAAACTGTCACTGGGCGTAACATTTGTAAATTTTTTTTTCTTTTTCTATATGTCCGGAAATTTCCGGAAGTTGGAATAATTTTTCTTCGTTTCACGGAAAATCACCAATTCTTCGGGAAAGCGGTAATTTTCCTGAAAATTAAGGCAGGAATCATCTTGGAATTTCAGATTATTTTTAAGAGTACATATCGAGGTTGTTCCTTTTTATTGATGGCGTGATGGCTGACCTGGTGAGGCCAACCTAAGAGGCTATCACAGATGCGGGGCACTGGATTACAGAAGAAGACGACACAAGCCGCCGAAACGCGGACAGAGAAATCCCGTCCTCCGCAAGCGCGAAACCAGGCCTATCACTGGACGTAAGATTTGTAATTTTTATTCCTTTCCCTTTATATCGAGGTTATTACATTTTCATTGCAAAATATACATTCTTCAATGTTGTTTTATGTATATTTTTTAATTGTGTTGTTTTTTAAGGTGTATGGATCTTCCAAAAGATTCCTATATGTCCCAGTGAGGCCGACTTAAGAGGCGATCACGGATGAGGGGCACGGGATTACAGAAGAAGACGACACAAGTCGCCGAAACACAGAGAGAGAAAGCCCGTTCTCCGCAAGCGTGAATCCAGGCCAAACTATCACTGGACGTAAGATTTGTAAATTCTATTCCCTTCCCTTTATATCGAGGTTATTAGATTTTCATAACCAAATATACATTCTTCAATGTTGTTTTATGTATATTTTTTAATTATGTTGTTTTTTAAGGTGTATGGATCTTCCAAAAGATTCCTATATGTCCCAGTGAGGCCGAACTAAGAGGCCATCACGGATGCGGGGCACGGGATTACAGAAGAAGACCACACAAGCCGCCGAAACACGGACAGAGAAATCCCGTCCTCCGCAAGCGCGAATCCGGGCCTAAGTATCACTGGACGTAAGATTTGTAAATTTTATTCCTTCCCCTTTATATCGAGGTTATTAGATTTTCATTGCGAAGTATACATTCTTGAATGTTGTTTTATGTATATTTTTTAATTGTGTTGTTTTTTTAAAGGGTATGGTTCTTCCAAAAGATTCCTATATGTCCCGGTGAGGCCGACCTAAGAGGCGATCACGGATGCGGGGCACGGGATTACAGAAGAAGACGACACAAGCCGCCGAAATACGGACAGAGAAATCCCGTCCTCCGCAAGCGCGAATCCAGGCCTAACTATCAGTGGACGTAAGATTTGTAATTTTTATTTCTTTCCCTTTATATCGAGGTTATTAGATTTTTCATTGCGAAATATACATTCTTCAATGTCTTTTTATGTATATTTTTTAATTATGTTGTTTTTTAAGGTGTATAGATCTTCCAAAAGATGCCTATATTTCCCGGTGAGGCCGACTTAAGAGACGATCACGGATGCGGGGCACGGGATTACAGAAGAAGACGACACAAGCCGCCGAAACACAGAGAGAGAAAGCCCGTTCTCCGCAAGCGTGAATCCAGGCCAAACTATCACTGGACGTAAGATTTGTAAATTCTATTCCCTTCCCTTTATATCGAGGTTATTAGATTTTCATAACGAAATATACATTCTTCAATGTTGTTTTATGTATATTTTTTAATTATTTTGTTTTTTTGAGGTGTATGGATCTTCCAAAAGATTCCTATATGTCCCAGTGAGGCCGAACTAAGAGGCCATCACGGATGCGGGGCACGGGATTACAGAAGAAGACGACACAAGCCGCCGAAACACAGAGAGAGAAAGCCCGTTCTCCGCAAGCGTGAATCCAGGCCAAACTATCACTGGACGTAAGATTTGTAAATTCTATTCCCTTCCCTTTATATCGAGGTTATTAGATTTTCATAACGAAATATACATTCTTCAATGTTGTTTTATGTATATTTTTTAATTATTTTGTTTTTTGAGGTGTATGGATCTTCCAAAAGATGCCTATATGTCCCGGTGAGGCCGACTTAAGAGGCGATCACGGATGCGGGGCACGAGATTATGAGGGAGTGGTCGGAGGTGGATTAAGAGAACATCCTCTCGGCCGTTTACGTGACGTATAGTGTAATTAATATATCCATGAAATACGCTGAGGACTATTAAAACACTAAGACGACTCGAAATCAGAAAAGCTACGTTTATTGAAGGTAACAGCAAAAAAGACTTGGCGTAAGCAACTTCGATTACGTACAGTACATTGTTTCATAAAATAACACCAGGAATATATCTAATTGTTCCGGCCACACGGCATGCCGGAGTTCCATAAAAAAACGAACACAACCTCCTCTGACGGAGAGCAATCGAGAAGTGTTACTAAAATCTTCCTACAAAAGTGCCAGCTCTCTACAGGTTGGCGAGTAAAATATGAGCACTCATAAGCCACTGCCCCACGTGACAACCACCGTCCGCTAGGCGTAAACAATATAAACATTTGAAACAAACGGATTAAATGATTAATGCCAAGACAGAAGTGCCAGAATTTGGCGAATGCCAATGCATAAGGCTACAACCCCGTGAGAAAGGCGAAGGGGGCGACCGGGAGGAGCCAAGAACTTACACAGCATATTTTAAAGCGAAATTAACTCAGAAGGGAAACCCCGAAAAATCCCAGACATAGCGTCGCGAAAGAAAGAATATGTTATCGAGCCGAGAAACAGAGTGGAGAGAGATTAATACGGGAAACGAAATTTTGATTTAGAAAGACGAAACATAGGAACATTATTTTAAGACGCGAAAAATATATGAACTTCGTCACAGGGATTACAGAAGAAGACGACACAAGCCGCCGAAGCACAGAGAGAGAAAGCCCGTTCTCCGCAAGCGTGAATCCAGGCCAAACTATCACTGGACGTAAGATTTGTAAATTCTATTCCTTTAACTTTATATCGAAGTTATTAGATTTTCATAATGAAATATACATTCTTCAATGTTGTTTTATGTATATTTTTTAATTGTGTTTTTTTTAAGGTGTATGGATCTTCCAAAAGATTCCTATATGTCCCGGTGAGGCCGACCTGAGAGGCGATCACGGATGCGGGGCACGGGATTACAGAAGAAGACGACGCAAGCCGCCGAAACACAGAGAGGGAAAGCCTGTCCTCCGCAAGCGTGAATCCAGGCCGAACTATCACTGGACGTAAGATTTGTAAATTTTATTACTTTCCCTTTATATCGAGGATATTAGATTTTCATTGCGAAGTATACATTCTTCAATGTAGTTTCATGATTATTTTTAATTAATGTTGTTTTTTTTTAGTTGTATGGATGTTCCAAAAGATGTCTATACGTCCTGGTGAGGCCAACCGAAGATGTCAGTTTAAGCCAGTTCTCCTGAAGCTTGAATACAGGGCAAATTGTCACTGGGCGTTAGATTTGTAAACTTTATTTTCTTGTCTCTATATGAGGTTGTTCTTTTTTTTTTTTGAGGGATGCAACGATTCCAATCTTCATTGTAGTTTTGTGATGCTTTTTTTTATCATCTTTTATTTTGAAGGTAAATGGACCTTCCATAATGCCTATTCGTCATGGGTAGGCTGACCGGAGAGAAGCCACCGCGGATGCAGGGCACGGGAATACAGAAAAAGATAACTCAAGCCGCCGAAACGCAGAGAT
Source organism: Cheiracanthium punctorium (assembly GCA_038373885.1). NCBI lineage: Eukaryota > Metazoa > Arthropoda > Arachnida > Araneae > Cheiracanthiidae > Cheiracanthium > Cheiracanthium punctorium. Next base: position 7,345 of record JAWZYV010004016.1, read on the forward strand.
AAGACGAACTAATTTTCGTTGTGATAATTTGTATTTTTATTGTCATTTTATCAATTTATTTCCGTTCATTTTAGCATACAATAAAAGGTTAAACTTTTAGGTATTGTTATTTTAGCTTATTTATGCTTTTTGCATTTCTTTATAAACCTAAAAATTATCTTTGTCTTTTATTTAATTATTATTTTTTATCCCTTCGTTTTAATTGGACGTTTTTGTGGGATTTGACAAATTGAGTCTGAATCAAATCATATAAAAGGGTTTTTTTATTATTTATTTATGTTTCAATAGAAAATTTGTTGAGCTGTCAAATTTTTAATGTATGCACCATCTTTTGAATGCAATATTTTTCTTTTCTTTTTAATAGCATAACTAAGAACTGTAGAACTTTTGAAACCTCATTTTGCTACGCGCATTTCGGGAAAAAATACATTGAAATCGATTCCCTTTTTTATGGATGGTACGTCTTCGTCGTTTTGACATCCAATATCATATCGTATCATAGGAAAGCAATTCATACGTTGTAATGCAGAAGATAAATATTATATGTATATATATATCTATATAATTTGCAAGTATTATCATTCAAAGAGATTGCTATTTTTATGACACTATAAGAAATATTTTGAGAGCATCTTTTTTATCATACATGCAGTAATTTATGAAATGCAATGAAAAACATTCTTGAAAGGAATATTTTATTCTGTTTATAGTACTATCCTCTTTTGGTCATAAAATGAATGTTTATTTTGATTTCATGCTTGAAGTATAAACAAAAATACTAGCATTTAAATAAGCCACTTAAAAGCACCGCTCTGTATATATGCATATATGCATATATATATATATATATATATATATATATATATATATATATATATATATATGTGTGTGTGTGTGTGTGTGTGTGTGTGTTTGTGTGTGTGTGTGTGTGTGTATTGTTTAATACTTATTTATTCAATTTAAAGTGCATGGGATATTTCTTTTAACCCAGAACTTTAAAATGTTGAATTATTAGAATTACAATTAACGGCAACTTTGTCAGTTCGTGTAAAAAGAAATCAAGAAAAAAGTTAACAACACTTAATCTAATCGAGGAAATATACTCTAGTAACATAAAGTCAGTTATTCAAAGAATAATTTTAAAAGTTTGCTAATTGTGGCGTCCTGTATAAGAAACTGCGGCATGTATACCGGAATATCAGTTCGGCATCTATCCCATTTTGTATGGTATATACGCAACACATCACAGCTTCCTTTTCATTTCCAAATTATGCATAGATTCAGTAATTAGTGTAAAAGAGTACTTAAGCTTAACGTGTTTAAAACTTATTGGAGTGAAATCATGTGCTTATCTCAAAATAAGGATTTCATAATTGCAGTTAAAACATTTAAAAGGATTTGAGCTATACACTGGTTAAGGAAATTTCACTGCTCACCTATACTGTACATTTGACTGCTATCCATCCACAATTACAAGAAATACAAGGGGTGTGACATCTACCGATGCGGCGACTCTACCGAAGTTAAGGTACAGTTGCCATATAACGTCCCTTTTTTCTAAAAAGCAAATTTTTAAAATAAATACCAAGTGAAGTAATAAAAAAATATCAAAGTTGAAACAGTTCTTTATTATTCTGAACAGTCAAAAACTTCTTAACTCTGTTTCTTTTTCTACAAAAATAGCTTTAACAAAAAACAAGAAATTCTGATAATATTTTTAAGACGCCTAATTACGTCCCGGGGACGGTATTAAGATCACAATAATCAGTACATAAACTTAAATTTGATCTTCAAAGGTAATTATTAATAATCATAATTATTATATCTAATCAGACTCTTATTAATCATTGGTATAGTTTAAGTAATTTTAATTCTCAAAAGAGATTGCACAAATAAAATTTACTCCTGGATTTTCAACACAATCCTCATGCAACCATTGGAAACATTTTGTGCATCTTACTCATTTCTCTCCCTTCGTATCTTGAGAAAATATTTTCTGACATACTGGGCATTCAGCTCATCGTTGTCACTATCCTCTTCGTCAGTAGGAACTAAAATTGGGTCTTCATCAGACATGTCCTCACCAGAAGATTGATTCTTACGTCGCTTTTTGGTTTTCTTTTTGTTGCTTCCTGTCGTATTTTTCTTTAAATTTCTAACCCTTTTTTCCTGTTTTTCTTTCATCTTTTTTTTTTCTTTTCCGCGTCTGGCATCTATTATTTCTTGTTTACGCGGTGAAGCCGTAACTACTATAGCTTTGCCTCGCCTAGCCCAAGTAGCAAGACTAATGGGTAAATAATCGGCCAATGATCGCTTTGATTGGCGTATAACCGTCAATATTCTAACGATGTCGCAGTATCGCCGCGCGGTCTCGCGTTCCGATCTTTAAGTTTCTTCCTCGTACACGGTGGCCAAAAAGATATCGGCGCGACAGCCCGTTTCGATTCGAAACTTTTCTCCCCGGAGCCGTAATGGGCCTAGAGTCGCGCCAACCTGTTTGACGATCTATTAGCAAATTTCAAGCGCTCGGCAGAGGGCGCTGCTTTTGCAATGGCTCCCTCCTCCTCTCCTGTCGCGACGGCGGCGGGTAGCTGGTTGACCCTGCAGTGTTTGCACGTGGTAAGTAAATTTTAATTCAAAATCATAATAATCGTTTATTTGAATTATTTGCTTGTAGTTTCTTTAGTGTAGGTTACGTTTTTATTTAAGTTTCATATGTCGTTATGAAATTCATAAAAGTCTGCTTTGCTTTTAGCGGATTTTGCTGCAGTGCAGTGGTAAAAATTGACGTGTTTATATAAAAATATTGTTCTTTTTAAGATTTTTTTTCTGTTATTTGTTTTGTTTTTAAAAAAGGACTCGTAAAGTATTACGCTATTAAAAATTATCGCCGATCTTTCTCTTTTTTCAGCTGCAAATTGATTTTGAACCTTATTATAATTTAATGGCAAATGTGTGACTATTTTAAAATTGTTTCTTAATTCATATCTAATATATTTACAAAGTACATGCCTTTTTCCATTTGCTTTTACAAGTTCCTCGATTTTTTTAAACGTGCCAAAGTTTGTATGCTAAGCAAAGTAAAGAATTTTGTGATTTTTAAATCAATGAGGATTTGCATTGAATTAATTTGCTTTTATTTTGAATGCATTTTATCTAAAATGGGTTGGAAACAGCTTCGATATCATCTCTTTTTGGCGCTGTTTTGGATTGGCAACAAAGTATTGTAAATTTTAATTTACTATATTTCTTCCTTTCTTTTTTTTAAACAGTTTGTTATATATTTAGAGATTTCGATTCTCTCTAGCCTTTCAGTAGATATTTACTTTATGAGGCTCTACGCTATTCACCCCCCCCTTTTTTTTCTGTAAGTACAAAGTGCCGTAAAATGTAAACAGTTTGAGCTGCTGCTGCTGTACCTTACTCTGGAGCATCATAAATTATCATTATTATTATTATTATTATTTCAAGTATTGAAGTTCAATTTCTTTTTTAGTGTGTATTTTTATATTTGGCAACAGTATTTCTACATATCTTTGAGTTATTAAACGCTCTGCTCTAAACGGCAACACTTGCAGTTTGTTTACTATCGGTGCGCGTTGTAGTCCGTGGCGTTGTTCCTATCTATTTTGTGGAACTTTTAAACTAGATTATCCTATTATACATTAATTTGGAGGTTAATTTAGTTATAAATAAATAAATAAATGCTAAAAGCAAGGTCTACGAAGGCTGAAAAGTGTAGATTTTTCGGCACTCGTTGTACTAAAGAACGGATTTAAACTGTGAATGAGGCTATGCATCACACACTGTTACGGAAAGTTCTTCAAAATTGAAGGTTACTAAAATTTTTGATAAGAAAAACCATGCATTGGTTGAAAGGTAATAGAATTATAGGCATAGAAACTCTAAGCAAGATTTCCTTGTTTCTTTGCTATCTACAATGTTTTGCAACTGAATTCAAATTGACAGAAGACTCTGATGAAGGCCTCTGCTCAGTTGGTGAAAAGTATGTTACATTCAATTTGCCAAATGTCTGCACGTTGATTTCATAAAGCATGAAATATGAAGTTCAACTATTGGATAAGCGTCACAGTTTGCTTCAGAAGAAAACATGAAAGCACCTGCCAAAGAAGTAAGAAGTTTAATAAAGAGTAACACTTGTGGCTTATCTGTAGATGGAACAGCGAAGAGGGTATATGTAGCTAAATGGATGTGTATCAGCTATTTTTATAGATGGTAGAGTTTTAGATATCCAAGCTGTGACAAACTATTGTAGAATATGTAAAGAATACAACACCAACACCGACCATGTATACGTATGAATTATAAAGGGCTATGGAAGTTCTTGGAGCATTTACAATTTTTGAACGTTATGTGGTGAAACGACAACTCTAGTACACAGTATATTATAGCGATGGGGATTCGAAGGCTTTTATGAAATTAAAAGACATTAGTAGAAGGAAGTCTGTTACAAAGCTAGAATGCATTGGGCACATCCAAAAGGGAATTGGCTCACGACTAAAAATATTTAAAAAGAGTACGGAGGGACTCTGAGGGGGAAGGGGGGGGTAGACTAACCAATAAATTAATAAACTCCAAAATTACTATGGAATTGTGATCTGCAGTAATGTTGAAGGTAAAATCATACAAGCCAGTGCGCACCCCATGTAAACATGGCGACAGTCGCTGGAGCTTGGCGGCTGCCAAGCTCCAGCGACTGTCGCCAACCATTTTCCACGATCAGCACATTAAAATTGCACATATATTCCACTAAAAATGAGCAACCAGTGGACCGTTTTTAACTAAAAAACCTCAGTGGATTCAGCAACCTAGTTGTACAGCTATCTAAACTAGGCAACCAGTGGCCCGTTTTTAACTAAAAAAACCTCAGTGGATTCAGCAACCTAGTTGTACAGCTATCTAAACTAGGCAACCAGTGGTCCGTTTTTAACTAAAAAAACCTCAGTGGATTCAGCAACCTAGCTGTACAGCTATCTAAACTAGGAAACCAGTGGGCCGTTTTTAACTAAAAAAACCTCAGTGGATTCAGCAACCTAGCTGTACAGCTATCTAAACTAGGCAACCAGTGGCCCGTTTTTAACTAAAAAAACCTCAGTGGATTCAGCAACCTAGTTGTACAGCTATGTAAACTATGCAACCAGTGGACCG
>JAWZYV010004017.1:0-11329 GCA_038373885.1 Cheiracanthium punctorium
CGTGAGGCAGTGAATTTCCAAATTGAATTTTTAAATTCTGTTAGACATTCAGGAATGCCACCACACAATCTTCGATTGAAAATTGGATCACCGATTATTCTACTGCGTAATTTAAACCCTTCTAAACTATGCAACGGTACACGTTTGGGGATCAAAAGAATCACTGGAAACGTTCTTGAAGCAACTATTTTGACAGAAAAGTTTAAAGGAGAAATTGTTTTGTTACCACGTATTCCGATGATATCCAATTCTCCCATACCATTTAAAAGACTACAGTTTCCCATTCGCTTAGCTTTCGCGATGACTAAATAAATCTCAGGCCAAACATGTCTATTTGCGGCTTAGACTTTGAAAATCCATGTTTCTCCCATGGGCAATTATACGTGGCGTGTTCACGAGTCGGAGGACCATCAAGTTTATTTGCATTAACGAAGGACCGATTGACCAAAAATATTGTACATCGATTGGCGCTTCATTGAATATCAACTGTGATTTATTACGATTAAAGATATTTAGAGTATATATATCAAATTAAAATATTTAAAGTATTTATTAAATAAATGTTATTAAATGTTATGTTAATTTGTGTTAAATTTTGTCTTTCAAATCCTGCTTAAATCACTCAGCCACAGCAACGCGTGGCCGGGTATCATTGTTTAAATAAATAATTCGTCTCGTGTACGTTAATACCCCTTCTACTAAAGAACCCCTTCATTCTACACCAGTTTGAAAAGTCTTCTGAAAAGAAATAAGTAGGGTGGGCTATTACAGAGAAGAAACTTTCAAAGGCATGCTACATTTCGGATAATAGCTAATGAGGTAATGCTATTTTAAAATACTCAATAATACGTTTTAATGAATCATACAGTGAATAGGATATTTTTACAGGACAAACATAACCTTTTTAAAAGTTGCATAAACTAAGACCATTTAAGCGTCACGTGACGGGTCTAGAGATGCGCAGTTTTCTGAGAAAATAATGACCTGAACACTAATGAACTTACATTAAGAATTCATTAACTGAATTGTAAGAATTTTTGTTTTGTTTTATGATTTAGTAGATACTCAGAAAATTTAAAGCAATTCTTTATTTATCAGAAGCTACTCTGCTAAATATAATTAAATAATTTATTCATTACCAAGAATGATTTATATATTTTTTAATTCAATAAATATTTGGAAAAGTGTGTAAGTATATAACAATGTTAGCCTTGTTTCTAAGTATGCTATTAATTATTATTTCAAATCTCTTTATGATCAGAAAGACGTATTTCTTCATTATCAAGCTATATTCAAAGTAGTTAATTTACATTATTCATTTCACGCCCAGTTCAATTTCCTTAAATTAAAAAAAATGCCAAAATTTATTTGTTTCTTCATGATTCTCAGCATGAACTGTAAAGGTAATGAAGCCATATAATCTTGTAAATGTTAAATCCTTGAAGTGTCTGTTAAATTTCAAATTGGATGCTAATAATGCATTTAAAATAAGCAAAAATTGAAGTTATTTCCAAAGACATAAAATTGTTAAGTTCAAAAATATGTGTTATTTCTCCACAAGCACTATTTTCAACTCTTTTCAAATTATAACAATGTTTAAGAGAAAAGGAAGCACATTAAAATATTTTTTTCATATTTTTTGAATTGTTTTGAGATTTTTCGGGAGTCTTTATTCATGTTAATTCTTAATTCAAAAAGAAATATCAGCTGCTGTTATGAGTTTGAAATGCTAAAGTGATGTTTATTTGAATAAACCTGTCAAAAAATAAGACGGGCAAAATCCAAATTTCCATGTTAAATCTTAATATTGCTGTTATAAGTATTTATGTTTTGGGAGAAATTTGTGACATCTTTCTGAAAAGATGTTAAGACTACTGTAATATGTCAGCTATTTGTAACAAGAATCTGATATTTTTCTTACTTTTGTTGAGTGTACGTTTCATATCATACATGTAATCATAAGAAAATATTCCAAAGTATTTAGTGTAGTAAAATTATCTCCTTAAGGGAACAACTTGTATAAAATAACATTCATGTTTAAATAAAACTTTGGCTCTTTGCTATCATATTTTAGACAATATTTTGCATCTATAACATATTTTAATAATATTTTAAAAACACATTCAGCAATGAAAAAAATAAAATTTCGAGGAAATGCAAAAAGGTTCATTTTATCCTCAACCAAAAGGGAAAATGATCCTTCACTTGAAAATAATTGTAATAATAAAAGATGTAAAAATTGTTTTTTTCTAATGGCCGGCCTCTGCCTTGAAGGCTTTGGCCACAACAGGCTGGAATTTTGATGTTAAGACTACTGTATTAACGAACTACTGTATTGACGAACGCCGCCCCCTACGAAGGGCGGCGTTCACAGGCGGCGAATCACAAATCTTTTGTCACAACTTTGTAACGCGGGCGGCGAATCACAAATCTTTTGTCACAACTTTGTAAAGCGGACGGGCTACTGACTAATGAACCTGGCTTGGTTTTTCTTTTTCGATTTTAAAACTGGTGATTTTTAGTTGGTGGTTCGGTATACCTGGCTCTGTGTCTAGAGTGGGTATAGTTTTTACTGTTTTGATACTGCAGTTTCGGCGCTTTGTGTCGGGGACTTTTGTTATACAGAGTAACTGGGAACCTGGCGTTTGATTTAAAAAAAAAAAAAAAAAAAGGAATTAATCTGGTGAGTTGGTCATGGTTAGCCAGTCCGCTATTGTCACCTTTTAACCCATTGTTTGTTGAATATTTGTTATAATATTATCTTTTTGGTCTAGCAATATATCATCTTATTTATCGTGCACCTCTAAATCGTCTCGGCGCGAAGTATTGTCTCCGGAAGTGTTTTAGCTCTAGAACTGGTTTTTCTTTAGATTCGCGCCTTTGGTGACTCTTTATTCTTGTTCCTTGTACTTTTATAATTGTATTTCATTTGTATGTATTTTAGTGTTTTTAGTGTTTATTTCTTGTGTCCTTCATGTTTTTCTTTGTTCTTCTGAAGTCTTAATCCCCAGTGGTAGTTCTGTAACTTAAATGTTCTGTAACTTTAATGTAATTCCCCCAGTGGGAATTCTGTAACTTTAATGTAAATTTATGGATTCAAATAAAGTTCGTGGGCTCGGCGCCGGGGGTATGTATGCCCTTGGTCCGGGGTGGCCATCCAGGTTTTCACCGGGGGGGTATTGGTTGGCGTAAACCGCCTTCGGCGGTCGCTCCCCCCCTGTGGGTGCTTCCCCTATGAAGGGACGGACATGAAAACCACGCCCAGTTTCTGACCCAACCCCGGCCGCCGGTAGTTGAACCCGAAACCGGAGTACGGTGCTTTACCCACCATACAACTCGGTCGGTAAAGATGTAAAAGTGATTAACACTATACATAATGAAATAAAACAAGTTTCATAATCATACTGTATACATCATCTATTTTATGAAAATTTTAAAATAAGAATGTGTCACAGAGAATAAAATTGGTATATTTCAAAATTATAATTCAAAAATTATGTCTTTCAGTGAGCGTAGAAATAAATTAATAATGTAATGGGGAATCACGAATTTTGAGAACGGTTGAAGGGCTGCCATTATGAATAGGACCCAAACCTCTTCTTGTAGATGGATCATTTCACCATGCAATATGGATGCCCACTTTCAGTCATATTACCAGATGACGCCTACAAACATAATAAACTTGAAAGGGTAACTCCTGGCAAGTGTAATTAATCTCAAAACATACTCTACCTAGTAACAAAGTAGGGTAGTAAACCAAGAAAGGTAGTCCTTATCTTATAACAGATGTTATAAAACTCAAGTTTTCAAATAATTCAATTTAGACGTGTAAGACTGTGACCGGTTGAATGCTGCCATTGTTTCTTTTTCATTTGACACCACTAGTTTATGTAATATCCGGTAGATAGCCCTACCTGTATCTAAGAAAAAATGAGTGGATTGTTTCCCCGACTTGGATCATTTTGGATATATATACATTTATTTATATCATGTGCTAAATAATAATATTTAGCTGAATGAGTAATTTTAGTTTTCTTAATAATCTAAAATCTTATTTTAAGCATTAATGCTTTCAAATTCTAAATATAATACTTAAACATATTTTTTTTCATGTTCTTATTTAAGAGGTTTTAATGACACGCGTTTAAACTTACCTGTAAATGAGAGTTTTTAAACAAAATTTATAGTTAGATAGACGTTCCTATAAAATAAAGGTACTTGCTCTGAAACTACTTGTATTTTTTTTCAATCAGCAAAATATCTTTTTATTATATCCATTCTTAATTTTTCATTTTTCGTATATTTAACAGACACAGCGTGAATTTTGCACAAATCTGATGTATATGAATACTTATAAAAAAGTGAAATCACATTAAAAGAACAAAGAAGGAGTATCATTCGGTAGTCGAAATTTCAGTTTACTGTAAAACAACAAGAAATACTTTTAAAAAAATCATAAACAAAATATTCAAGGGAGAAGTATTCAAGAGCAAAACAGCTATATATAAAATAAAAGTAACACAAAGAATTAAAATCTCTGAAAAAAAAAACACGGTAGAATCTGTTTTATTTGATACTAGCTGAAGTACCCGTTCTTCGCACGGGAATGAATGGACTTTTTGATATTACGATTTGTGGTGATTACTATTCATTGTAATAAACAGATATAGCAAAGTGGATATCGCGTTATATTGTGTCCAATAATCATGCATACCGAATTGCAAGGCAATCGTTTGTACGGTGCAGAAGGCCATGCGGCGTAGCGCAATCTAGTGGCGAGTTTTAGCAAAACGGATACGGCGAAAATATTTTTCGCATTCAGATATCGATGTATACGAATTTTCATGACTATCGGCTGGACAGTCCTGAAGTTCATGTGTTTGACGCGACATCTAGTGGCAAGTTATAGGAAAATGGATAGCGCAAACTCTTCCCCGTGTTCAAATATCTAATGTATACCTATTTTCATAGCGATTCATTTGCACAGTCAAGAAGTGATACACTGCAGGGCCATCCAGTGGTTCCATAAAGGAATGATTTGCTACAGCGCCGTCAAGTGGCGAGTTATGCAAAAATGGATACGCCAAAATATTCTCATTGTTCAAATAGCTATGTATTCTGATTTTCATAGCGAACAGTGTTCAACTATCTATGTAAACCAATTTTCATAACGATCCATTTTGCACAGTCAAGAAGTGAATACACCTGGCAGGGCCATCTAGTAGTTAATTAAAGTAATGATTTGCTACAGCGCCGTCAAGTAGCGAGTTTATAGCAAAATGGATAACGCCAAATATTCTCATTGTTTCAAATAGCTATGTATACTGATTTTCATAGCGACCGTTTGAATGGTCAAGAATTTGGCCTGCTGCAAGCGTCATCTAGTGGCGACTTAAAAATAATAATGCATTGCCAGTGTCATCTAGTGGTGGAGTAACATCAAAAGGGAACGCAGTTAGAATATATTCTTCGTGACTACAAATGTGTAAGTATATAAAACAATTTTATGCCGAATCGGTCGAACGGTATAAGAGGTTGATAGTGCTTTTTCCTAAATATTTTTGCTGACGAATTAGGTACACTAATAATTATTATTGTTATGCTTAGAAACGTGATTAAAACACATGCTTTAAGTTGAAAATAACATTCGAAATATGATCTACTAGACAATGCTTTGTTTTTGAACTGCAAGTATGTACATGTAATATAGCGTGGCACGTGTCAAGGGGTAGGGGGCATGGCGAAGCGTGACACTTGGCTACAAAAAGGGAAAAATGGGTCAAAAATATTGAAAAAAATAGTATGGCATTATTCATAGCCAAACCCTAATACTTACAGCGATTGGCCATGCATCAAGGCGTGAAAATTGACTTTATTTAAAAGAAAGGACTAAGTACACCTGTTTGTTAAAGATGAGAAACCGATACCGATATAGCTCTGTTCTATAAAAAAAATTACAAATTATATAAACAGCTATGCAAGAAATATGAACATATTTTATGGAATACATTTCTTATTTCAAAGGAACGCAAAACGGTAATCGATAAAAATATAAAAAATGAAATTATATTTTATCTGTTCGAACTTTTATTTAAATGCATTTTATTGATGTAAAATTCATGTTCCCTTTATGAAAATAAAAGAATTTTAGTGTAGGTTTTTAAAAACAAATGTATGTACATAACCAGATACAGAAAACCCCGAATCAAAGTAAATATATTTTTTTTCTATTTTAACTGCTATACACCAGAGCAAATAAAAACTCAAAAAAGGAAACACCATATTATGGTGGTATATCAAAGGCCAGGAGCATATTCTCTCCAGTGAATACTAAAAAATAGAACAAAAACTACATCTTTTGTTATATTTTGTAAGAAAAAAAGTAGTTTTAAACATCATTTTCTTCCTCAGTGAGGAAAACACAATGGTCGGCGTCTTGGGAAAAATGGTAGAATAACATGTGGTAACAAAATTTTACTTGTTTCCAAGGGAATGGGCAAATCACAGGAAGCTTCCGGCAAAGTTTAAACAAAACTAAACTTTTTGTTTGAATGTACTTCTGTAGAATATATATATATATATATATATCTATGTAAAATTAGTTTTTAATCGCTTTTAAGGGTAGTATTAAGTATTAATCAATGTTCTTTTAAAATAGAAGATAACAGTGCAGGACACTCACATGAATATAAATAACATTTTGGCGACATTTTACATTTTCCTGTTTATATTGTGCTTTCTTGAAAATAATGAAACCTAAATAACAAGTGTTATTAAGAAATGTTTTTACGCGAAATCAAATTAAAAAATTGGCAGAATTATGATACATATAAAATATTTTTAACGTTTAATACTCTTTTCCGTGTACTACATAATAAAATATTACAATTTTGTGGGTATAAAAGAATAACAACTGAATGACATTATGATGATATTTAATAGACTACCTGAGAAAATAATTTGACATAAAATCACTACTACAGTCGCTATTCCATAATTAAACAAAATAAAGCATTTCTGAATCTTCAAAGTGAATGTCTGATTCTTTTCTCATTCGAATATTTATAAATAACCAGGAAGTTTGTATGAAAATAAATTTAAAAGTATTTCTTACTGAGTTTTCAGATCTTCATATGTTCAAACTGTGCGAATACATGTAGCTTGTGTAATTTTCATCATACCAGTTTTATTAGTCTACTAGCTGAAGTACCCGTTCTTCGCACGGGAATGAATGGACTTTTTGATATTACGATTTGTGGTGATTACTATTCATTGTAATAAACAGATATAGCAAAGTGGATATCGCGTTATATTGTGTCCAATAATCATGCATACCGAATTGCAAGGCAATCGTTTGTACGGTGCAGAAGGCCATGCGGCGTAGCGCAATCTAGTGGCGAGTTTTAGCAAAACGGATACGGCGAAAATATTTTTCGCATTCAGATATCGATGTATACGAATTTTCATGACTATCGGCTGGACAGTCCTGAAGTTCATGTGTTGACGCGACATCTAGTGGCAAGTTATAGGAAAATGGAGAGCGCCAAACTCTTCCCCGTTTTCAAATATCTATGTATACCTATTTTCATAGCGATCATTTGCACAGTCAAGAAGTGATACACTGCAGGGCCATCCAGTGGTTCAATAAAGTAATGATTTGCTACAGCGCCGTCAAGTGGCGAGTTATAGCAAAATGGATAACGCCAAAATATTCTCATTGTTCAAATAGCTATGTATACTGATTTTCATAGCGACCGTTTGAATGGTCAAGAATTTGGCCTGCTGCAGCGTCATCTAGTGGCGACTTAAAATAATAATGCATTGCAGTGTCATCTAGTGGTGAGTAACATCAAAAGGAACGCAGTTAGAATATATTCTTCGTGCTCAAATGTGTAAGTATAAAAAATTTTTACCGATCGGTCGAACGGTATAGAAGTTGATGCTTTTCAGCGCCATTTAGCGGCAAGTTACAGCAAAATGGATAGTGAAAAATATTCTCCGTGTTCTAATATTCGCGTGTACCAAATTTCATCGAAATCGGTTGGACGATATTCGCCTAGCAAACGGCTAAACGGAATAGAATTCGACGTTCTGCTGCGCCACCTGGTGGCAAGTTAGAGGAAAACGGATAGCATAAAAAGCTTCTCCATGATAAAAGACTTAGGTGAACCAAATTTCATGGTGCAACGGTGCTCAACGATGATGGAGTTTTTCAACCTCATACACTCATACCAACATTCATTTTTATATATAACCAGTGTCATTATATATCCCAGTCTCAAATAAAATCCACTTTCAAATCTAAGCCTCGCCAAAGTGCCAACATACGCCATTTTGCAAGCGTTTTTTCAGGAAATCATTCGAAGCATTGACTTAGCAGCAATAATATATGGGAAATGGTTCGACCGCGAAAAAGTAAAGCAAGCCTTTATTTGAAAAGTTGAATCCCTTAATACAGCCGAATTTTTTAAAATTATCAACTATAACGTGTTTTATTCATCAGTACTCCGATGTACTAAATGAGAAGATTTCAATTTTCTGAAATTTGGCGGAATTCCCCCAACTTAAATCAATGCACTCATTTGGCGAGAATTCTGGAGATAGATCAATTGAAATCCCTTAATAACTGCATTATTTCTTCACGGATCATTAAAAATTAACGCTGTATTCTAATAAAACCTTTGCACTTGTTTTCAAAAATCTATTTCCTTAAGCTCTCAATAAATTGCGCCAAACCGAAATCTGTGCAAACCGCTAGAACTCACTTTCACAAAATCGGCATTTGAGCCATTTTATTTTTTCGCCAAACTAAAATAATTTACCTATTAGCCTCGGAAATCTTCAATTCTTATTGTTTAGCGTGTAAAGCATTACATTCCTGCTCTGATTTCCCATGCACACGATATTATAATTAAAAAAAAATAACCTTACGAATATAAACTAACAAAAAAAAATCATTATTATTCTTTTATTTTTACTTTGAGAATTTAAAACATTTTATTCGGCAAAATCGCCACACATGGCAACCACGATCCTTATTTCACACTTTTTTCACTACAGGGGTTACAACTACGGAAAGCTTTTTGCGTGAATAGCATAAAAAATCTCTTAAATTCCGGGAACGGGTGGACTTTCAAAGTTTTAAAGTGGACTACGATTTATTCTATATTATTTTACATATCTGTGCTAAATTTCAGGCTGATAGGTCCATTTTTTTGGATTTGTATACGAAGGACATTTTATTCGGCAAAATCGCCACACATGGCAACCACGATCCTTATTTCACACTTTTTTCACTACAGGGGTTACAATTACGGAAAGATTTTTGCATGAAGAGCATAAAAAAATCTCTTAAATTCCGCGAACGGGTGGACTTTCAAAGTTTTAAAGTGGACTATGAGTTATTCTATATTATTTTACATATCTGTACTGAGTTTCAGGCCTATAGGTCCATTTTTGTGGATTTGTATACGAATCAAATCCACAAACAAACAAACAAACAGAATTTCATTTTTATTTATAAGATTGTGCTGGCATTTGGAAATACAACGAGGCTTACAGCTGTTTTATGAAACTAAACTTGGACATTAGTATATAGTAGATTTTCATAGATTGTATTACTGTATGTAACTCCTTATTCTGAGTTTTACAGATATTTCTCTCTCTCCTAGTACACATGTAGTGCAAGAGGTTGAAGAAAATAAAGATGTTGTAACAAAGAAAAATAAATAAATCAGTGAAGACACTAAAATAGAAAAGAAGAAAAACCTGATTGAATCTTAAACATCGATGGATAATATTGCTATGGCTTGTCGTGTGGTTTCTGTTTTCTTTTATTTTGTGTGTGTGTGTGTGAATTTTATCATTGTGATAACGAGAATCTTGCAAAAGATAGCACGTAAAATGTGTCTCATTCTCTGTTCAGTAATTTTCCAGAAAAATAATTTCAGATCTTTCTTTGTGTAATTAATTTTTTTTTTCATTTAGGCTTTGCAATGCACGATAGAACGATTAGTATAAATTTAGAGATATGAATTTGAAAAATTAAAAATGCAGGTTTTTCACGTTCATTAAAAGTAAAAATAAAAATAAAATTTATTTATTTAAGACATAACATGTAATTTTAGATTTAGCTTGATACATCGAAAATATCCCACTAAAGTTCAGTACTGTGTTATTCAAATTACTTTCCAGAAATTTTCTGCTGATATTTTAATTTTTATGCACAAGACAACGATAATTTTGTCTTTAGAAACTGACACACAGCCACAGTCGTCTAATTCCAAAGAAAATAATCCTATGCAAATTGAGCACTGGAAACTATCTTCGTATAATTTTATACGGCGTATTTAAAAAAAATCGTCTTCAATTTTCATTTAAGTTTTTTATGAAATCCAATATTTATTACGTACACTAATGTTACATAGAGAGAAAACTTCAATAGCTTTATTTTACTTTAGTTACATTATAGAAATAAAACTTCATATCTATCTAATGTCAATAACTAACAATAAAGTGATAACCGAATGGATAAATATCTACTTTTGAAAAATTTGTTAACTGAAAGTAAATTATGTTTCGTAAGAGAATTTCGCTTTATATAAAATTGTTTTTGAAACTTGAATTCTTCAAGTTTCTTGTTATCACACCCCTAATTTATAAAAAATAAAACAAAAAAGAACGTGTAATTTACTTCATCAAATATTTGATTAATTTAACCATCGAGAGGACAAGCACCTTTGACTTATTCATACAGTATGTAGTAACGACCTTTTAGTATGGAAGTAATTACTCATTTACAACACAAAGAAATGCTTTGAACTACTCTTTACTCTGTAGTTTCAAGAGTGTAAAAATTTTTATTTGCACGCAAGTTACATCCATTAAAGTGTCGTCTTCTCAGTTGCCTGGTTATCTACTTCTCATGTTAAAGAGTAAAATTTTATCATTTAATGAGATTTCTGGCAACTTCACACGCAAAAAAGTAATAAAAATACTCCGCTTTAATTTTTTGCATTCTTTGCTACTGAGAATTACATTCGGCCAAACAAAGAGTTTTCACGTTTGTTATACATAATGTATCATACTAAAATTAATTTCGCGTCATGATTTGATAAATTGGGATTTTTAAAATTTAACATATGAAAATTTTTCTTGGCATTTGTTTGTTTTATTTGTACATTTCTATAAATTAAATCTTATCGATTTAATTAAATAAAAATTCTAAAAATTCTTGAAATGACTCTACATTGAATAAGTCTTGCCTTAAAGACATGCTCAACTATTCTTTACTCATGAATCAATGGCAATGTTGAAATCATGAATGTTA
>JAWZYV010004018.1:0-36943 GCA_038373885.1 Cheiracanthium punctorium
TAAAGATATGTGTAGAGCTTGGCGACTTTTTTTTTGGAGGAATGATAATGCGTCAAATATTGTAAATTGGATGGATAATTTAGAACTATTGAAAGATGCGAAATTTCTTGCACTTTCGGGCATGCGTAATAGTTGTTTTTTAATCTGGCTACTGTGTATGTGTGACGTAAGCAGATGAATGTAACGAATTCGCTTGCTCAATTTGACGTCACTAAGCTGTTAATTTGCGTTTTGCGCAAGCGTTATTGTTATTTTTCGTTTTATCCTGTTCCTTTGTCTACTATTCCAATTTGCTTCAACTTGTAGTAATGTTTTTTTTTTCGGTCTCGCAGAGGGGCCGCGTTAGCATATTTTCGAGGGGGCCCTTTTGAGGTGGTGGCCGGACCCACTGATGTTTTTTTTTAATCTCGCAGAGGGGCCTGCGTTAGCATATTTTCGAGGGGGCCCTTTTGAGGCGGTGGCCGTACCCACTGATGTTTTTTTTGAGTGTCGCAGAGGGGCCGCTTTAGCATATTTTCGAGAGGGGCTTTTGAGGCGGTGGCCGGACCCACTGATGTTTTTTTGGGTCTCGCAGAGGGGCCCGCGTTAGCATATTTTCGAGGGGACCCTTTTGAGGCGGTGGTCGGACCCACTGATGTTTTTTTGTGGTCTCGCAGAGGGGCCCGCGTTAGCGTATTTTCGAGGGGGCCCTTTTGAGGCGGTGGTCGGACCCACTGATGTTTTTTTTGGGTCTCGCAGAGGGGCCCGCGTTAGTATATTTTCGAGGGGGCCCTTTTGAGGCGGTGGCCGGACCCACTGATGTTTTTTTGGGTCTCGCAGAGGGGCCCGCGTTGGCATGTTTTCGAGGGGCCCTTTTGAGGCGGTGGTCGGACCCTCTGATGTTTTTTTTGGGTCTCGCAGAGGGGCCCGCTTAGCATATTTTCGAAGGGGCCCTTTAGAGGCGGTGGCTGGACCCACTGATGTTTTTTTTGGGTCTCGCAGAGGGGCCCGCGTTAGCATATTTTCGAGGGGGCCCTTTTGAGGCGGTGGCCGGACCCACTGATGTTTTTTTTGGGTCTCGCAGAGGGGCCCGCGTTAGTATATTTTCGAGGGGCCCTTTTGAGGTGGTGGCCGGACCCACTGATGTTTTTTTTTAATCTCGCAGAGGGGCCTGCGTTAGCATATTTTCGAGGGGGCCCTTTTGAGGCGGTGGCCGGACCCACTAATGTTTTTTTTGAGTGTCGCAGAGGGGCCGCGTTAGCATATTTTCGAGGGGGGCTTTTGAGGCGGTGGCCGGATCCGCTGATGTTTTTTTTGGGTCTCGCAGAGGGGCCCGCGTTAGCATATTTTCGAGGGGGCCCTTTTGAGGCGGTGGTCGGACCCACTGATGTTTTTTTGTGGTCTCGCAGAGGGGCCCGCGTTAGCGTATTTTCGAGGGGGCCCTTTTGAGGCGGTGGTCGGACCCACTGATGTTTTTTTTGGGGTCTCGCAGAGGGTCCCGCGTTAGTATATTTTCGAGGGGGCCCCCTTGAGGCCGTGGCCGGACCCACTGATGTTTTTTTTGGGTCTCGCAGAGAGGCCCGCGTTATCATATTTTCGAGGGGGCCCTTTTGAGGCGGTGGCCGGACACACTGATGTTTTTTTTGGGGTCTCGCAGAGTGGCTCGCGCGCCCTCCGAGAAAAATGTTTTTACACTACATAAATGGGGCTTTTACCAATATTTAGTAGGCTTCTGGTTCCGCCCTTGGAGAACATATGTAAAGCTGACGTCATAAACTTGAAAATCGTCTGGATTTTTTATCACATGTTGGTCTGGAAAATGGTTTTTTTTTTTTTTTTTAATCTGAATCTGAGTGGCAATTGCGATTCTGATAATTAAACGCGGTGCATTTGAAGTATAGAAATTTCATTTAGTGTTAATTGCATGAAGATTGAAGTTTGGTGTTCTTTGATTCTGAGTCGAATAAGTTTGTGTTGGATTTTCCTTGTGGTTTTGATTCCGTTTTACGGACCCTTTACCGTAAGTTAGTGAGCGTCTCGGGGAATTTCTTCGTTAGTATGTGTGTGGAATATAGAATGTGTTAGTCGATGTGTGGAATATAGAATGGGGGGGAAAAGTGAGGTAAGTGCTTCTTTAATTGTACTTTTTCTAATGTGTTGTTGTGGATTTGACTGTTTTATATAGTGTCATTTACTTAGAATTTGTGTTTCTTTGTAAAATTTTAGTGGTATATAACTAGTGTTTATTCGTCACAAGGCGGCGATAGCCGTTGGAGCTTGGCGGTCGCCAGGGAGGCTTGGCGCCAAGGTCTGTAGCGCTCGCACTTGGCGATCGCCAAGCTCCAGCGGCTATCGCCGTGTTTACATGAGGGGCACCGTCTTGTATGATTTTACCCTATTTTTTTCAAGTGTACGTGTAAATACGAATTCGTTTTTGAATTAATTAAGAAATTGAACATGTCTCTGTTTGGAAAAGCAAAGAAGTGTGACTTAAAAGTATTACCCAAAGAGTTAGGTGAACAAGCTAATGACGATCTCAAAATGAGTGATCTGAAAAAAATGATTTTGGCAAGTAAAGAGTATGACGAAAACTGCGCCAAGGAATGGTTAGCTACGATAATTAATGAACGAAAAGATAGAGAAGAACTGGCTGAAAGAAAGCGCCAAGAAGAAATGACAGAAAAATTACGGCGAGAGGAAATGGAATTTGAACTCCAAAAATTACGTATCGAAATGGAAGGTAGAGCTGCAATTCCTGTCGCCAATCAAAATGGTACTAGTGTTCAAGTGAAACCAAAATTGGAACTCCACCATTTGATGCAAAAATTTAATCCAGATGAAAGTGATATAGGCTTGTATTTAACAATGTTTGAACGCTTAGCCAAACAAGCAGATGCGCTTGAAAATACGTGGGTGAGTCATCTACTAGGATTGCTGCCATATGATGTTGCCCAATTAATCGCCAGAGAATCAGATGAAATAGCAAGTGATTATAAAGAAGTTAAAAAGATATAGCTGCAACGATACAAGTTAACGCCAGAAAAGTTTCGCCAAAAATTTTTCACACATAGCAAGAATAGTGGATGCACGTGGAAAAACTTTGCATATGAGTTAAAAAGTTACTTTAA
This sequence comes from Cheiracanthium punctorium, assembly GCA_038373885.1. Classification (NCBI taxonomy): domain Eukaryota; kingdom Metazoa; phylum Arthropoda; class Arachnida; order Araneae; family Cheiracanthiidae; genus Cheiracanthium; species Cheiracanthium punctorium. The sequence continues at coordinate 3,108 of JAWZYV010004018.1, forward strand.
TGAATGGGTAAAGTTACTTTAATGAAAACTTTACTTTAAAAGTTACTTTAATGAATGTTAAAGTTGATACCTTTGAGAAATTAAGTGATTTAATTATTGCAGATCAGATAAAACTCAAAGTAACACAAGAAATTAGAGATCATTTTATTGATGACTGGCCGAAATTAATATCGCCCGATCATTTAGTCGAAAAACTGGACGATTATGAAACTGTGAGATCAACTTTCAAGAACAAGCAACCACGTAAAGAAGGGCATTTCGAGAAAAAGAGTCATTTCAAAGATGATTATGTTGTTACGACCAACGAAAAGAAAAGGTTATACAGTGCAACTCATAATAAGAAAGGAGAGCCAAAATGCTTTAACTGCAATTTTTACGGACATATTTCTAAGGACTGCCCACAACCGAAAGTCGTCATAATCTGTCGTAGATGTGGAAAAACTGGACATAAAGCAAAGAGCTGTACGGCTAAGACTGAAAATAATAATTCAAACGAAAAAAGCTTGTCCGTTACTCAGGTTGGAGGACGTCCAGATCAGTGTGCAAAATATTTAAAGGAAGCAAAAATAAATGACTGTGGAAAAGTTGAGGCTCTTGTAGATACAGGGAGTTCTTGTTGTCTGTTAAGGATTTCAGTCGCTCAAAAACTCGGATTGAGACCCAAACCTACTGTTAATGAACTATATGGTTTTGGAAACCAAATCACTCCTGTAGTAACTGCCATGGAAAGATTGAGGCCGATATTGAAGTTGATAACGTAAAAGGTCAAAATATATATATATATGTTACAGTTAAAACCCGAAATCAGTCAAAACCCGAATTAACTAGGGAAAACGCGTTCTGACTGAGTGCGTTAGGGAAAACCCGAATTAACTAGGCAAAACGCGTTCTGACTGACAGCGCTAGGCAAAACCCGAATTAACTAGGGAAAACCCGTTTTATTCGAGTAGCGGTAGCACGTTTTCGAGGGGCCCCTACAGCGGAGGCATATTTTCCAGGGGGCCCCCTAAAGCGATGGCCAGATCCACTGATATTTTTCGGGTCTCGGAAAGAGACTCGAGCATATTTAGACCCCATTAACATACTTTCGAGGGGGGCCCCCTACAGTGGTTGCAGGACCCCATGTTTTCCCGTGTGAATTCCAGAATGTTAATGCTTTATCCACTAAAAATTGTATCTCTCTCCCCCTTCGAAAATATACTAACGCTGGCCCTCTGCGAGACACAAAAAACATGAGTGTGTCCGGCCACCGCTGTAGGGGGACCCCTCGAAGATATTCTAACGCCGGCCCCTTGAGAGACCCAAAAAAACATCACTGGGTCCGGCCATAGCTTTAGGGGTCCCCTCGAATATATGCTAACGCTGGCCCTTTGGAAGACCCCAAAAAACATCAGTGGGTCCGGCCACCACTGTAGAGGGCCCCCCCCCGAAATATGCTAACGCTGGCCCTTTGCGAGACCGAAAAAAACATCAGTGGGTCCGGCCGTCGCTTTAGGGGTGCCCCCCCGAAAATATGCTAACACTGTCCCCTTGAGAGACCCAAAAAAACATTACTGCTTCCGGCCATCGCTTTAGGGGCCCCCCTCGAAAATATGCTAAAGCTGGCCCTTTTCGAGACCCCCAAAAAAATCAGTGGGTCCGGCCATCGCTGTAGGGGCCCCTCGAAAACGTGCTATCGCTACTCGTATAAAATGGGTTTTTCCTAGTTAATTCGGGTTTTGCCTAGCGCTATCAGTCAGAACGCGTTTTGCCTAGTTAATTCGGGTTTTGCGTAACGCTCTCAGTCAGAACGCGTTTTCCCTAGTTAATTCGGGTTTTGACTGATTTCGGGTTTTCACTGTAACCATATACATTGTTCCTGATGACGCACAACCAGTTGATCTTTTAATTGGACAGTCATGGCTTGATCTTCCATACATCGTCTATGCTGGAATTGGAAGTACATTTCATATCGCGTACATGAAGATGACGCCTTTTAAAAACTTATTAATTGATGAAAAAGTAAATCGCATTTCTCTCAGAACTCTGAAACAACCTACATTAGAGAAAAATACACAATCAATCTTGTCAGTTCTCAGACCGATTTTATTGACAATGGATTAATTTTATTGGAAAACTCTGAAGTCGGTATATCTACTGGAAGTTAAAGATGGAAAAACGTATATACCTGTGATGAATACGGGAATGAACAATGTCATGCTTCTTAAGGACCAGTGTGTTGGTAGAGCAATGCATTGGTCGAGGATTTAAATGCTGAAGGTAGCGAAGAAGTTTTCAAACGATTCCACCTAATTTACGAGATATAAAAGAAAAGACCCCCCATAACTTTGAATGAAATCAAGATTGACCAAACTATTGAAAGAGAGAAGGAAGCAAACTGCTTAATTTGTTGACTGACTATAGAGACTGTGTTCGCACTGAATATTTCTGAGCTAGGATGCACAACAATAACAGAGATGGATATTAAGGAAATTCCCGGATCAAAACCCTATGTATGAAGCCATATAAAACGAACGCCTCTCAAAGAGCTGCTATAAAAGAAATTGTGAAAGAGTGGAAGGAAAATGAATTGTGTCGGAAACAAGATCTCCGTATGCAAGTCCTGCTATATTGGTAAAGAAGAAGACATGGGCGAAAACAGATTGGTTGTTGAATTATAGACGCCTTAATAATCAGACTGTAAAAGATAAATTCCCTTTACCTAAGATAGACGATTTGTTTGAAGCAGTTACATGAATGTAGCTATTTTACTACACTTGGACTTGGCACATGGATACTTACAAATACCTTTAACCGAAAAAGCAAAACTGAAAACAGCTTTTATAAACCAGATGAAACAGGACAGTTTGAAAGAATGATTTTTGTGGTTAACAAATGCTCCGGCGGAATTTCAGCGTTTGTATGTACACAGCATTAGGCCCATTATACAAACAGGTGTATTATCGCTATTCTGGATGATATACTTATTCCAGCAAAAACTTGGAACGCTATGATCGAAAAAATTAATCGATGTATTTGAAGCAGCTGCGTTCCGCAAATTTAACTTTGAAATTACCTAAATGTGAATTTGGAAGGAAAAGAAGGTAGAATACTTAGGATTTTGTTATCAATGAACGCGGGATCAAGCCTGGGTTCAGGAAAGTGGAAGCTATATCGAAGTTTCCTCAACCTAAAAAATATACATGATGTACGAAGATTTCTTGGCTTGACATCTTTCTTTAGACGATTTATTCCGAATTATGATACGAAGGCAGAAGATTCTGACTCAAACTTACCAAGAAAAATGCATCCTTTTAAATGGGGAAAAAGGGCAAGAAGAATCATTCGACATTTTAAGACGTGAATTGACAAATCAACCAATCTCTTAGCCCTCTATAATCCTGAGGCAAAACGGAAGTTCACTGTGATGCATGTACGGACGGAATAGCTGGCATGTGGTTTCAACGTGGAAACGATAACAATTTGCATCTGATGTACTTTGCGTGAGTAAAAAGACCACAGAAACTGAGAATAAATACCATTCGAGTAAGCTTGAATTAATGGCGAATTGAATGTGGACACTTGAGACGACTTACACCAGTTTTTGTTGGGTATCCAGTTTATACAGTAGTATCCTGACTGTCACCCCTTCCAGTTTATAGGAATGCGCAACATAAAAATCGCAAGCAACTCCTCAAATTCCTCGGTTTGGAGTCCTCTCCCCACTTCAATGAATGCATATTATGAGATCGATTTCGCCACAGTTCCAAGTTGTCTCAAAATGTCCTCCTACATCACGATGCTATTTCAGCAGCAGAAATACTACCAGTCTTTTTCTTACCATCCTATGCGGGGAAGAGGTGCGGTTGGGAGCGAGGAGGAGTAGCGTGTGGGATACACTTAGGACTCCCTGATAGAAAACAAGCTTGAAAAGTATGCCTAATGTTGTGTAGTACAGAAGAACCAAGTTCTTTATTGATGCAGCAAGCAATTGAAACCTTAAAAGAATTAAGTAGAAATTCTCAAAAAAGAAAAGGAGGAAAAGAAGTCCAGAAGAAAATAATAAAGTTCGATCAGTATAGTACTCAAAGGAAATAGACTTTTTCGGGGATAATCAAGGAAGATGGAAAGGGAAAACTCCTTGTAACATTGTTTGACCGAAAAAGGATGAGGAAGAGTACGTGTGATGAAAGATTTGCTTAGACCTCTCCAACCCACAATTTTAATAATACAAGACAATCCACGCCCTCACATTAGATCACGGGAGCAGGGAGAGAGGCTTGTGATGCTCATATAACCATTCCACACACGGTACACCCAAACCACCCCACTCACTCTCCCACCTCCCCTTCCCACGCACACACCCACACACTCACCCCCCTCACCACTTCCACACCTTCTCGTCTCGAATGCTTTACTCCCACCCACAAACCACTTCTTCCCCACACACCTATCGTCCCACCAACACATATTAGTAGACTGTGTCATTCTCCTCACTATGTCCATCTGGCCGTAGACCGGTTGCGCATTGTGGATTTCTACCTTGATGACCTCCTTGTGAGGGGCCCTTATGTTGTAACAAGTATCTCACCATAAAACTCGAATTCTAACCACACAATCAGATAACAACACACAACCTCCAAGCTTTCACATAATTCCCTCAAGCCAGACCAACTCAATAACCAGACCTCTAACATGCAACCGTACTACCAAGACACATAAATCCATGATCAATCTTTAGCCGCACAACAAAATCACTAACACATTATCATTAACCGCTCTCCACCACAATATACCTACTTAACACAAACATCACTACAACACAAACTCCACAATCGTCCAAAACACGAGAGACAGGATCACACAAGACACACAGCAAGAAATAAGCCACACCATCCTACCACTACGCGAATTTCGATCACGAATACAATGATGACACACCACTCACCGAATATATTAAACCATAACTCTCATCCTACAAATACATCCACCTAAACCCTATCCAAATCTATTACACATAACCAATATATCATGCACCACAACCTTAATCTCAGAAATTATGTACCACTCACACAAGAATCCGGTAACAGATAATAAATAAATTTAAATTAATATCTAACATTCTATACATAGACGTGATGTTCAGCGCTGCGAAGCGAGATACATCATTCACAACTGATCAAACAATTTAACACACCTAAGACACAGTCCCAGATGCCCTACTCACCGGAATAAAATACACGAATCCAGAACAAACCGTATTTACAATACTCGGGTTGGTTGATCTAATTGTTTATTAAACACCACCATAGACGCAACACAAAACAATCACACAAAAACCAATATTACACTAATCGCGTCAGGGGTTTTTAAAGGGATAGGGGTGTGGTAAATATGGGTTTTGTGGGTGTGAGGGGGGGGGATGAGGTGTTTGTGGTTAGTGGGTTTTGATGATTTGGGTGTTTATGGTTGTTGTTTTGTAGTGTTGGTTGTTGTTGGTGTGGTTTTTATTTTGGTTTTTATGGGGTGTGTTTTTGGTTGGGGTGGTTGGTGTTGTGGTGGGGGTTGGTTTTTGTTTTTTTTTAGGTTATTATGTTTGTAGTTATTGGTATGGGGGGTTTATGGGGGGTTTTTGTAGTATGGTTTTGTTTTGTGAAGGGTGTTGGGTTGGGGGGTGGTTATGTTGGTTGTTGTGTGTTGTTTTGGGTGTTTTTTGGGTTTAGTTGTAGGGGGTTGTTGTGTGTTTGGTTGTTTTTTGGGTTTTGGTTTGGGTGGTTTGTGGTTTGGTGGGGTTTTGGTTGGTTTAGGGGGGGGTTTGGTTGGTTTTGTTTTGGGGTTTTGTGTGGGGTGGTTGTTTGGTGGGTGGGGGGTGTTTTTGGGTGGGGTTTGTTTTTGGTTGGTGTGTTGAAGGGGGGTTTTGGTGTGGTTGTGTGTGTGGGGGGGTGGGTTGTTGGTTTGTGGTGGTTTGGTTGTTGGTTGGGGGGGGGGTTTGGGGTTTGGTTGGGGGTGGTTTGTGGTTTGGTTTTGGTTGGGGGTGTTGTTTGGGGGGGGGTGGGTGGTAGTTGGTGGGGGGGTGTTTTTGTTGTGTTTTGGTGGTGTTTGGTTTGTGGGTTGTTGGTGGTGTGTTGTGGATTTGTTTTTTATGGTGTTTAGAGGGTGGTTTTTGGAGGGTGTTGGTTTTATTTTGGGTATGTGTTGTTGGGGTTGTGGGGGGGTGTTGTTGGTTGTTGGAGGGTGGGGGTGAAGGGATGGAAGTTTTATTTGGGGTTGGGATGGGAGTGTAAGTTGGAGTGGTTTGGTGAATTTTTTAGAGGTATTTTTGTTGTTTAGGGGTTTGTGAAGTTTTTGGGTATTTGTGGTTAGTGTTAGATGGGTTATGAAGGGGGTTTTGTATGGAGATGTGTAGGGTATTATATTTATTTAAGAGTGGAGGAGTTGGTTTAGGAATGATGTTGGATTTATAGGGGTATGAGGGGAAGTTTTGATAGAGGGGTGGAGGGAAGTAGGGAGGATAGGTATGGGGGTGGGGGTTTGGGTGATATTTTAAATTTTGACCGATAAAAGCGATGTTTTTCGTTAAACAAAATATCTTTGTTGTACTTTTTGTCCCATTATCTTGGAATTAATTTATTGTAACAGTACTATTTCAGGTAAAAATGCTTGCCATTAGTAAAAAAAGCACCATACTTTATTTCATTTCGAAAAGGGAACACGTGATGATAATGTAAACATATAACGCCTGATAAAACTAGCCACTGTCCGCATCTGCAAACGCATTTTTTTCCTCAGAACAAGCGATACCTTCTTCGCCTCTGAGGGATAAAACACCGGGGCGCGCTCAAAACACTTTCTTGTAGCTTTTACTATCTCAGGCACGGAAAATAAACAAGTAGTACTCCTCCAAAGCTATAATTTATTTGAAGAGTGCTAATGGGGAGTTTTTGTTGGCTTTTCGCGCCCTGTTAGATAGTGGGAGTCAAAATAAATTTCATGACTAAAGAGTTGTGTTCAATTACACTAGGGAACAATTTTTAACATATTTCGGTTGAGTTCGATTTTTAAGCTGTTTTAAGTCCAATGGCACACTGATTATAATAACTGTCGTTAGTTTCTTCGAACAAGTCAAGTTTTTTCTCTACACCTACCTTTCCTCTTCACTATCCATAAGAGCAAACTTCGTTCACACACGAAAAACCACTTGCTTGTTTACCTCCAAGAACGAAGGATTTTGAAATTGAAGATGATCCCGTTCGTAGGGATTTTAGCAGCATGAGTTATAAATGATTTGGGCTATACCAAAAAAAGCTTGAAGAACTGTTTACCATCAAGACTGCACGAAAAAATATTGCTTGAAAAGGAGCTAACAGTATCCTACTATTTCCAATACAAGAAAGTGCATTTCTGCAATACTTTTCGAAGTGATGATGGAGCTTGTATATTGCCATAATATAACATGGTTAATGGTAAGGAGTTGGAATTTCAGCTCGATTGATATCTCAAAGCACTTAGAGGGTGTTATCCTCCACAATGGGAAATTATTTGTGCAGTCCACAATAGGTCGTTCAGTATGTTTGCGTGAGGAATATGAAGATCATTGAGTCGATGATTTGTTGCAATATCACATGCACCAATGGATCATTCCGTGTTGATCTTAAATGGTCTGCTTCCTCCCTTGGCCACAACGTGGATATTCCGAAGTATCCCTGTTTTTTGTGTCTGTGGACAGTAAGCGTCTGTGAGAAGCATTGAGGGTGCAGCGAAAGGCCGCCAGAAGATATGACCTTAGAACCTGGTGATCCAAACATTCTTCATTCTTCATCAGCCACATTGTCAACAGAAAGAACATAATATTTCCACCTCTGCATAAAAACTGGGAGATCGCTGAAGCAATTTGTTTAAGCTTTTTGTCAATTGAAGGATGACGGTTTCCGCATTTCCTAACCTGTCATTAAAGATAAAAGCTGGTGTGATTTGATGGATCCCGAGCGGATTTCCACCAGCTACTTAAAGATGAGCATTTCATCGGAAGAATGGACAGAATGAGCTTGTTATGCATTCAAAAACATTGCCCAAAAACTTTCTTGGGAAATACAGAAGCACAGAAAATTACACGTCAAACAGGCTCTTGGGCGAAGCTTTCAAAATACTTGGTTGCATACCATGAGGCATCGTTCATTTTTTTACTAGCGCATCTCGCTGACTTCCCGAAAAAAAGCTAGCTGAAGCTCATGATGAGGCAGTTGAGCGATTTCCACCAAGAATTGACAAGATCATGTAATCACGGCTATCCTAGGAAGAATGGGATGTACATATATGGCTGACGATTGTTGAGCATAAAGCAAGAATGTCCACAGGATTGAAACATTCCAGAAAAAGCTACAAGCGAAAATTTGTTGCCTAATATTTATGTTTTACCACTTGGTGTTGTAATTTTTTTATGTTTAATTAATAAATTTAACTTGTAGTAACTATACATTTGGTAACTTTTCCCTTGATTTTATCTTTTTATGCACATTTTGGGGTTCCCTGTATCTTAAAAAGTAGAACGTGAAAGTCAAAAACTGACAGTTACTTTTGATTCAGGGGCCCAAAATGTGATTCAAAAGACAAGTCCACAGTTCTAGACGACAGAACAAAATTTACTGTTCCCATTGTTATTGAATCTACGAGGAAAGAAAGTATTCGCTCCGTCTCAGGACTAATCGGAGATCATATGAACAGTAAGAAAGCGTGATTGCACGTATTTCTAACCGCAGATAAGAGTTTTAATTCGGTAACTTTAAATTTTTGATGGTTGTGTTCCAGATAAAATAACTTAAACTCGCGCTGATTGGAACCCCAGCGGAAGAATATCTAAATCATAAAAACCAGTATCTTAAACAGATACAAAATCAGGGATTTGAATACTAGCTGACGCCCAGGATGTTTCACAGTAAACCAGGTCTCAATACAACAAATTGTTGGTCAAATGGGAAGTAATTTTTTGGAGATTTAACACTGGCAGACCCGAATATGAATGAAGTATGACAGGGCAGGGGCGTATCTATCAGCAGAAATCGGAAGTCTTCGGATAACATTGTTCAGTAGGGTCGTCTGTATGCAATGCAAAGCAGCACAATACAGTTTTGATTAATTACAGTGGGATTTGTTAGAAAACTTGCGTAGACTGATTTATAGCTGATAATATATGTAAAAAGTTGTTGGAGGAATACAGAAAACATGCTTCAAGAAAGCAAAAAAGACAGTTGAAGAGTTTCAGGAGGAATAGGAATTATTTCGTGATGCAACTATTTCCATCGAGCAGCATCACTACTGTAAGACTATAGATTGACCGGTAGATATGGTGCGTTCGTAGAGATAAAGCCTGATTAAAAGAGTGAAGGACGTTCTACTTATTCTCAGGGCGAAAACTAAAGAAGAACGCAAATAAACGATTGAGATTATTTGCATTCAACGAACTTGCGTACTGTGCGAAGTCCCGATATGAAACCTGTTATAATGAAGGATTTTCAATTACGAGAGTTATAATCAATTATGATCATGTCAGAAAAGAAATTTCTAGCGCTAAGGGGGACACGAGGTTTCTAGTTATTTCCAATGATGAGTTATGCCTGCCAAATCATTGGCATAGGCCGTTAATATGAGACCACGACAAATCTAGCACTGAAAAGGAACATTCTTAGGAAATAACTCAGGGTAAGTGTCACGTTCGGAGCACGCCGAGCTGCTCGCTAACGAACTACGGAGAGTTTTCGACGAAACTAATAGTTAGTTACTAAATGGAGTGGACATGATTCAAAGAATGAAGCCTAATTACGCATGTTAGTATAGTAAGCCTTATATTCACTCACTCACAAAAAAATAATGCCGTATCACCTCAGACAGACATGTATTAAAATGTAATCTCAGTCAGATTAAAATACAATGGTAGCATCAACAGGAGACATATATTCCGACTCACTTACTGTGAGGAGAGTCGCTGAAAGTAAGGAACCAGGTTAAAATCTTTATCAGAGATGAAGACTGAAAACTTAACGGTACTAGGTCGAATCGACGCACGCAAGTTTAGCCCTATGCTCGAAAAATGCTAACCAGCAGGAGGACAGGATTCACTGCACGAGACTATCAAATCAACTAGCAGATTAGCATCATGAACGCCCGTAACGGCCTAGTCCCGTAAGCAGCGCAAAAACGTACCAAAGAGCCATTAAAAACTCTGACGTCGACTGTATTCGCCATTGTACAGCGACCCTGGATAGAGAAACTTTAGATTAGAGGCCCAATGCAAGCACCAATCCGCAATCACAGATTGGAATTACCTAACACACGTGGAGGAATTGCTGTCAGCATAGAGCTGGTGTGCTAGAGTCAACGAGGAATACTTCTATCTATCAGTTAGCCCTGCTAGGGGGGGACAAGCGAATGATATCATCCCGAGAGTCCAAGTAACATCAGGATGAACACTAGACAGATCAAGCGATCACTGACAATAGGAATTACTGTGGACACATACAAGGAGTCGATTGAGTATTCTCTTTCAAATCGGCAATCAAGGAGACCAACATACTTACACAGAAAAATGAAACACAACTACATCTACAACCTTGCTCCGTTACAGAGTCAATGATGAACCATTAGGGGATTAGCTCGGAAACCAGGAGACAACAAAGGCAAAAAATCTTCATGGGACGCAGAAGAAACTATTGGCTTTTGAAGCTCAAGACGGAGAATGAATCCGCATGACCCGCCAAACACAGTTAAGGAGGTGTGGCATGCTTTTTTCCAACACAATGAGGCGTCCATTGACAGAGAAATCGATCGAACGACTTAACAAGTGAAGCAGGTCATATGTTTTGAAAGTACGAATTTTCAGAAGTTCAAATTCATGATTAAGGGATTGGTCAGATGCCCGTCGTGAGACAGAGCGTAACGAGGGCAGCAATTTACTATACGGAAAGATGATGTAAAAGATAGGCAGCTGAGAAAATTTGCATTCCGCAGAATTTGCTGTCTTTTGGTAGTAAAGGTAAAAATCCCGAGAGTAAGCCCCGCTGAAAAAGCTTACAGTGCCAACTGACTTTGGAACTACGTTGCAGAGCTAGCTAATATTGTGTAGACAAGACAGCTTGGATGAAACAAAAGGGGTGGTAAACTATCAGTAATTGCACATAATAACTCATCAGTAAGATACGTATTTATGTGGTGTGAACCTAACGACCATAGTATTATAAGCATGGATTCAAACTCCGGCAGCAAAAACAGCATTTTGCTACAAAACACATTGTTGTGCCGTAACAGAGAGTGCACCAAAAGTCTTCAAGAGGCTGACTCAAACGAAACTAGATGAAAATGAAAAAAGAAGGTGGTTGAGATAGCCAATGGAACCAATTGTGCGAGGTCATGATGAAATATCCCGCAGAGCAGTGACACTTGGTTTTTCTCACGGCGAGTGGACAAGAACTTCGTGACAGGAACAATCCGATGAGAATGATCCATCATGGTGGATAATGGGATCCAGACTTTCTTCGTAGAACAGCACATGACCCTCATGAATGTCCTGACAATCCAATTCTAACACAAACGACAAAAGGAAGAGACGTTGTGCAAGAGTAGATGAAAGGATGTTTCCACGACTACATACGGTCACGTGCAACAGTTACAAAGTGTGGAGTAGACAAATTTAGTGCCCATATTTGATGAACGATTAAACAGAACTGCCATTTACGTTCATGATGTCGTGAACAGTATTTCTATGTCCAAAAGTCTTATAATTTAACGCTAATATTGTTCATATAAGTTATATACGCAGTGGCATAGTTTAAGTTTTCTTATGCAAGGATTATAACTTTGCGTAATCTTGTAGAGAATTCAATCACAAGAAAAATCAGGGCGACGCCTTACCTTAACCACGGCTCATCCGAACATCACGAGAATCTGCAGAAAGTCTTTGTTTGAGTTACAACAGGGTACAGTATGATGAACCAATTTTATCACTCGAGGCTAGATAGAAGAAAGTTTATGAAAAAATGGTAAGACGCATGTCCTGGTTAAAAGAAAATTGTAAAATTTTTTGAATCCATTTTAGTGGAGCACTGCAAACGGTATCCTATAAAAAGTAGTAGGTGGGAAGGCTAACATAATGCGCACGAGATAAGTTAGAAGTAATAGAAAGCCAATGCAAGACATTCCCTATTAGTACGTACTTCCAAGTAAATCAAAAGATTGAGTGATAAATGTATTTTGACAGCATGTAATCATATACAAAAAATTCCTGACGATTTAGGACCTCAGTGCCCTTGCTACTCATTCATGTTAGACAAAAATATTGGATTTGTCAACGGCAGATCAGCTTTGCCAGGAGAAGACAGTTCAAAGATGCGGTCGTTTGTTTTATTCTAAAAACAACACCAACCGTCGTAAGATCAACAGCCAAAATATCGGTAATCTTCTACGGAAAGTTGTCGCCTAACCCACCTTTTTCTTAAGTTTGTGGTGGATTTTTGTGCCCTTTTTCTCATAAAAATAGGAACCAAAGGAAGGGGTGTTTATAACAAGGTGTATGTAGCTGTGTTTGTTGAGTGTCTCGCACAAAAGCGATGTCATTTAGAAGTTGTTTCTGCCCTTACCTCTGAATCCGTCATAGCTAATCTCGAACTGTATTCTTATTCAAGGCGAGGCAAAGAGTTCACTCTCATATCTGATAACGCAACTAATTTGTGTGTCAAATGCATGAGTTATAAAGGTTTTACAAGCATTGGTTGAGAAGCCAGATAATAACGATGATTTATTATTTAACATCTGAAGTCATCACCTTGGAAATTCATGCCCCACCTCGTGCACTCGCGAATTTCCGGTGGCTTATGGGAAGCTGGGGATGAAATCCTTTAAATACCATCTCAAAAGAACCCTTTAGTAAAATTTCATTTAAGAGTGTGCCTAGTGAAGACCTTTACCACATTGAACCTTGATAAGAAATTGCAGAATTAGGTCAGTTTCATATATTAGCCTATATATATTTTTATCAACAGTTCTAATCGAAATTGTAATAACCATTGTTTTACCCTAGTTCGTATTTTGTTATTCACTGTATTGTTTTTGTGTAACATTTGTTTTTATGCTGTAATGGCAAATATTTTATTTAATTGTTTTTTATTGAAGTGTTTTGAACCCTTCAATTCGTTGGGGTATGTTGAGTTCCTAAACGGTTTATGTAATCTCTACCCACCCATTTGCGTTGAATTTATTTTGCACCGTCCTTGCGCAGTTTTAGTGTGAGCCGCCTCTTTTAACGTAACACGATCATTCGGGCTCTTCTTTTCGCTTCTAGCCCTAAGCGCACGGCATTTTTTGAGTAATTAAAAAATTATTGAATACGCAATCAACTATCTCGTTTTTATTTTAAATACCAAACGCCCGCACTCACGCATTGTCATCATACCCAACATTTATCGGACAAAGTGGTGTGGTGGGAGCTGGGTTCGATCTCGCGAATCGATTAAATTCTAGTGTCATATCTTCATGGAATCATTGCTCTGTACCCAATCACAGTCGAGCTTTATCAAGTCGTGGTGAGAGACAACTCCAGATTAAGGAAACCCTGGTAGAATAAGTTGGTGAAGAACAGTTTTCCGAGTTGTCTCCGAGACAAACCGGGCTATGTCAGTTTCCAACCTCTCGGATCATGGCGGGCTACTCACAGTTTGGTAATACGGCCTCAGTGATGAGAGGGAACCAACCCACGATATTTTTGTAGCTTAAAGCGAGCCATATTCTAAACTGTAACTCTGGGGAAAAATCGAAGCATTGTCCTCCGAATCTAAGTCAAAACTTGGGACCCTAGAAAATATTTTCGAGGAGCACACATATTACATGTACACCCTCCAAAAAAAGTATTCGAGTAAGAATAAATCTTTCCTATTTTAGATTTGCGAATAATTGAGGTTTTGAAAAGACGCTACGAACTTGACAGAAATATGGAAACGTCATACTTATACATAGTCTAATTCATAGTTCTATGATAAATAATTTTTAATGATACGAAAACAAACGTAGGAAATTTTTTTACTTGATGACTTTTTTGGAGGGTGTATACCAGTATACCCATACTTTAAGTCTGACTGATACTTAAAAATGAACTCTAATAGCAATTTATATCAATTGTGTATTTCTTATTTCTTAATAAATTTAATGGAAAGTAATTTCAATTCATTTATCAATATATTTCATTTAAAACATAAGTTATGAGAAGGAACATCAGTGCTGAAAAATTGCAATTTAGAATTCAAAATTGTAACTCTTGGAATAGGTATTTGTATTTTTCAGAAGAACATTGCTTTTATACCATAGGATCATTTGTGATAATTTTTCCAATTGAAACTTTTGTGCACCCTCCTAAAAAAAGTTAGTTGCGGAGTTGCCAAAGAAAATTTTCGGTACGTCAAGTTTCAAGAGCTATGGTACTTAATCGTGAAAGGAGGGATTAACCCATTAATGCCTAGCGTCCCTTTTTGGGACGGCAGATTTTCGCTATTAGTCGAAAAACGTTATTTATTTTTCCTAGCCTTTATTCATAGTATTGAGCCTCAACTCTACAAAATATTATTAACATGACCAAGTAGGATGTTGATATTTCGATTTTTATCTATAATGATTGTAAAAAGAAATCATCCCTTGTTCAAGAAGTTGACATCAGAAATTTATCTATTATTTCTGTTATCAGTAAAAATCGAAGAAAAGTCGAGCAAAAATATCCAGGCACAAATGGTTAATCATTAACAAAACTGAAATCGGAAATATTTGGCTCATAGTCCGCAGCTTTATTGAATATCTGTTCAACGCTACACACACAATGACAACAAACGCATGTTTCTCTGAGTAAATGGCGCTTTTAGTTCAGTTTATTTTTATTTTTCTTATTTCTGAAAGGAAAAACTCATAGAGGGAAAGTGGAGAGCGCTTCGTCTAAGCTTCCAATACAATGTATTCGTAACAACAATTGTATTTCCTTCCTACGCGAAGAGAAGATGAACCATTGGCTGACCAAAAAAAGCAAGACGATTCTCTATGTAATACATTGATTTCGCGAATTGAATACATATTGAACTTTCTTCTTTATCGAAAAACGAGCTTGAGAAACGACAACGAAAGTAGAAGTTAAAAATTAAACGGAACTGCAAAAAACGTAACAGCATGCAACTGAACAATTTTCGTTAAAGATAATATGTTTTTTTTTCACACGTATATTTAAGTATCGCAGTGTGTTAGTTTCGTTTTTGCGTATTTTTCAATTCGGAACGGAGTATTGATATTTGGTGGCGGTTAGTTGATATTAGTCATATTTACAAATAATATTTCTTAACATTTGATTAACATAACATTAAGCCTTTCAATATAAACAAATAAGAATATGCAATCATTGCAAGACAATCAGTTGTTATTTTGTATAATTAATAACAAATTAAAAAAATAATTTAGATGCACATAGATCTAAGGTGTAGTGCAATTAAACCATAAACGGTACCAGATAAAGGGTACCTTTCTTCATTACTGTCGCAAATGACCAAAATTATTAAGTCAAAAGTACACGACAAACAGCATACAAACAGAAACTGAATAACACAATTAAACAAACCATTCTGTTATAAATTGTATAAAGCCGATATTTCATTTTTCAACTTTATAAACATTATTTAAGAATATCAAAGAGAATTTTTACAACCGTTTATAACATGTCGAAATATATTTTTTTGACATTCCAGATACATGAACATTTATCTGCCATACATGCTCAACTGTAGTATGGGAAAAAAAAAAAAAAATGCTAGTTCATGATGAAGATATTAAAAATAATTATTTAACCTGTGGAAAAGTGAGACACTAGGCTTCTTTACATTTGACGTATCTAGTGCAATCAGTAGACTACAACAGGCTACCATCTCTAATTTTAAACAAAAGTTTTTTAGTAAAACAAAGCCTCTATCACCATAACAATAACAAGGCCTTGCCGCTAATCTTCTGGCACCAATCAAAAGAAAATAGTTCCGCGGCGAAAAGTTTCTGGAAACGCTTATGGCGTTTTCGGTTCACCCCTCCACTTCCTCTGTGAAAAACTAAACGATGAAACTTCAGGAAAAAAGTACAAATGCTTTAATTTGGGGACAAAGTATTTTGGACAAATGAAAAAAGATCTATATAGTGGGGAAGTCTCCTCGAAATTCGAGACTTTCCTCAAATATAGATCATTTTTCATTTTGCCCTGGGGGGGGGGGGGGGGGGGGGGGGGGGGGGGGGGGGGGTTGGGGGGGGGGGGGGGGGAATATGTGGTAATATTTATATAATGTTATATGTTTTTTATTGTTTTTTGGTGGGGGGGGAGTATTGGGTTAGGTGGTGGGTAGGGGGGAACATGTTTTGGGAGGGGGGGTGGGTTGGAGGGTATTTTTTTATGTTGTTTTTTTTTTAAAAGATTTAGAAGTGAGTAGATGGTTGATTGTTTGGAGTGAGATGTTTTAGGGGGATGGGGAGGGGGAGGTTATTATGTATTGTTTTGGGTGAGAGGTAGAGGTGAATTTGAGAAAGGGATTGGAGGGGTTGGTGTTGAATGGTTGAAGTAGGAAAGGGGGGGGGTAGGATGGGGAGAGTGGTGGAGTTTTAGGGTGGGTGGGGGAAGTAAGGGTGGATGTGGTGGGTAAGATTAAGTATTTTGTGGGGTTATGGTAATTGTGTGGGGTGTGGGAGTGGGGGTGATGTTGGTGGGGTTTTGTTTGATGAAAGGGGATTTTGGGTATGATGTTTGGGTGAGTGGTGGGAGGGTGATGTTTTTGAGTTGTTTGAGATTTTTGTGAATGATATTTGGGGTTGATGGGGATGTTTTAATGGAGGGTTTGGGTAGGTATTTTGGGGAGGGATAGATTGTAGGGGGGTGTGGGGTATTTGGGGATGTTTTTGGTGATATTTTGTGAATTGGTTTTTGATTGGAGGAGTTTTTGTATTTGTAGTGGAATTGTGGTTTGGGGTTGTTTGGATTGTGGGATTATGGTGGGTAAGGATGTGGGAGGGTTTGTTTGTGGGTTTGGTTGTTTATAGGATCACTGATGGTATATAGAAATAAAGAATGCCAATTGATACAAAGAGAGTCTGTTAGGGTTCATTGGTTTAAGTTGTCTAACTCGAATTTGTAAACTTTTGAGTTTGGAGTTGGTCGTAAACTTGTATACATTGGAGGAGATGAATTGTGATCCTCGTGTATGTCCCAAAAATCTGTTTAGCTAGTTGGTACCTCGACCTCTAATAAGGCGGGGCATCAGATCGCTAAGCACGAGCCTGCTTGTTGTGTGCCATCGGCTGAAAATGAGTTAGCATTGAGCCTGATTTCCCCACGTCACAGTATTCTATGTTATTTTATTCTAAGTATTATAAATTGTTATATTATTTTATTATTTTAAACAATTTTTTTATACTTTTGTCGTACTAAAGAAACTTTAGATGTAGGTAATCGTTTTGTGAATCTTGCGCCATTTTCTTCATGAAAAATTTATCCTAAAATTCGGAACATTTTGCTCTGAATGTAAAGGTAAGTGAACGCTTATAATGTATTTAGAAATTCTAAAAATATGTATGTAAATCATGTTTAGTGAATAATTACTCATGTGTTATTTATAAATAAATTATTTTAATCAGAAATCGTATTACTTGAGTAGTTTTTATTCTTGTAAATAAGCCATGACGTTGTGATACTATTTTAGACAATTTAATTTTGCCAGTTGAAAAATGTTATTTATCAGTTATATATGCCTTGATTATGTGATTAAGACTTACATCTGGTACAGTCGTCTTACGGTAAATACAGTAAATTATAAATTATTGATTTTTGCCCGTTTATACAGAAACACTTATCAATGTAGTTTAATATTTTGTTACAAGCGTTTCATTATGCTTGCTCAATTCCAAAGTTCGAATTGAGAGAAAGCGACAAAAGAATATATATATACTACATGAAATGTCTTTTATTAAAAGAATAATTAATTCAGGGATACGCGCTATAGAGCGTATTTTATCAAATTTTTCTCCAATATACAGGATATTCCCGAAAACACAGAAAATGCGCTTTAATTAAGGTGACCAGGTTTTTGTAGTCAGAATCGGGGACAATGTTCCCGATTCTGAACAACAAAACTGGGGACCATTTATAATTAATGCAACAACTTTCACAGTTAATTTTTATTTTATAAACAATAGCAATAATTTAAAAATTGTCACCCAAATGATCCATTGTTTACATTCTGGACCATTTGAAGAAACGTCATGAAATGGGAACGTTTTGGTCACCTTAGCTTTAATAGAGCATTTCGACGGCGCTCGCGCTCTCGCTGATCGGATTCCGCGTCTGCGTGACCAGCTTGGGGTCTCGTAATGTATTTCAATGGGAAAAACCCGCTTTTCAACCATTCAAAAAAACATTGAAATTTATTATTATTTGTGGTATGATTGTACTGGATGGAACTTGTTAATATCAGACCTATCGACATTGTGTCTCCAGGTGGCGTGTTAATATTTTAAAAAGCTTAACAGATATAATATTTTTAAATGATATTTTTCAAGCGGACTTTTTCCCGCTTGGTACTGCGGTCGGAAAGACAACATTATTTAGCTTGGAATGAACACAACGTTTTGGTTTTTAAATTCGGCAGGTATTCGTGGATTACAGTTTGTTCACAAATATCATTGTTGTGCATGCGAAATTTTCTTACGTTGGAGATTTATGCAATGAATTAAAGTTTTGTTTTTGAATTTATAATTCATCGGATATGCGTGTATGCCTCAGAAAACATCAAATATCCATTAATATTTATATTAAAGAAGTGTTTATTTATATTCCCATTACGATATATTCAGATTGTTTTATTACTTCCTTTGTACGAATAGTATAAGGAAGTAATGTGATCCCGAAAAATTTTGGGGGCCAAATTTCGACATAAAAACCGATTTGGACTACCTCTAAATTTAATTTAAAATATTTTTTCGATGCATCTCATCGTAGGCTAGCATGCACGATCATATTAACGCGTCTGCAACTCATTTTGACCAGTGGCGAGTCTACTGTGGCCAGTTTTTCCATGCCGTCTGTACGTACGTATGTATGTAACTCGCATATCTCAAAAACTATTGGTCGTAGAATGTTGAGATTTGATATTTAGGATTGTTCTATGATCTAGTTGTGCACCTCCCCTTTTGGTGGCAATCGAATGGATAGTTTATGTACAGGACCGCCCAAAAGATTCGAAATACATTACGCTCTATGGGCCGAAATTCATTAAACTCGCCTAACTCAAAAGCTATTAGGCGTAGAATGTCGAAACTTCATATTTTGGATATTTGTAACATCTAGTTGTGCACCTCCCCTTTTGATTCCATTCGACTGGATAGTTTATCTACAGGACTGCCCAAAACATTCGAAATACATTACACTCAATGGGCCGAAATTCATTAAACTCGCATATCTCAAAAACTGTTAGGCGTTGAATGTTGAAACTTTATATTTAGGATTGTTGTAACATCTAGTTGTGCACCTCCCCTTTCGGTTCCATTCGACTGAATAGTTTATCTACAGGACCGCCCAAAAGATTCGAAATACATTACGCTCTATGGGCCGAAATTCATCAAAGCGTTTTTTAGAGGTATTGGGCTATTTCAAACGACTCAGAAGTGATATATGCTGTAAAGAGTTAGAAAATGAATTTCTCCATTAAAAAAAGTGTCTTTATCATTTATAGTTCTGCTACAGGAACACTCAAAAGATTTCCAATACATTACGGTCAATAGCAATTTTAGGGGCATTCATCCATTTCAAGCACAATACCGTCCTACCACATAAGTTAGGTAATGGTCCGACCACGGTCACGTGCCTCCCTCAAGAACTATGCCAAAAGTCGCCAAGCTTGGCGACTTTTGGTGTACGTGTGTGCATATTTAACTCTCAAATCTCAAAAACTATTATGAAATTTCATATATAAGAATGTTGTAACATCTAGTTGTGCATCTCGATTTTTGGTTCCAATCTACTGGAGAGTTTATTTACAGGACCACCGAAAAGAATTTCAGTACCTTAATGTCTATGGACATCTTCATTATAATACAACTGTAGACAGTCATTGTTTGGTACATGTCCAAAATCTCGCCGTCTGTCCTCGACCTTGGCGAGTTTTGGCGAAATATCGCCAAATTTGGCGATAGTCAGTCATTTGGTCCATGGCCAAAGTATCGCCATTTGTCATCGTTCTTGGCGAGTTTTGGCGAAATATCGCCAAATTTGGCGATAATCTGTCATTGTTTGGTTTATGCTTAAAATCCTGCCAAATGTCGTCGACATTGACGAGTTTCGCCGAAATATCGCCAAATTTGACGCCAAAAATTATTTCCTATTTTGTATAACTCTAAAACTTTAACCCGTAGATTTTTACTTCCTTGTACGTAGTATAAGGAAGTAATGTGATCCCGAAAAATTTTGGGGGCCAAATTTCGACAAAAAAACCGATTTTGACTACCTCTAAATTTAATTTTAAAATTTTTTTCGATGCATCCTATCGTAGGCTAGCATGCACGATCATATTAACGCGTCTGCAACTCATTTTGACCAGCGGCGAGTCTGCTGTGGCCAGTTTTCCCATGCCGTCTGTACGTACGTACGTACGTATGTATGTAACTCGCATATCTCAAAAACTATTGGTCGTAGAATGTTGAGATTTGATATTTAGGATTGTTCTATGATCTAGTTGTGCACCTCCCCTTTTAGTGGCAATCGAATGGATAGTTTATGTACAGGACCGCCCAAAAGATTCGAAAAACATTACGCTCTATGGGCCGAAGTTCATTAAACTCGCCTAACTCGAAAGCTATTAGGCGTAGAATGTCGAAACTTCATATTTTGGATAGTTGTAACATCTAGTTGTGCACCTCTCCTTTTGGTTCCATTCGACTGGATAGTTTATCTACAGGACTGCCCAAAACATTCGAAATACATTACGCTCAATGGGCCGAAACTCATTAAACTCGCATATCTCAAAAACTATTAGGCGTAGAATGTTGAAACTTTATATTTAGGATTGCTGTAACATCTAGTTGTGCACCTCCCCTTTCGATTCCATTCGACTGGATAGTTTATCTACAGAACCGCCCAAAAGATTCGAAATACATTACGCTCTATGGGCCGAAATTCATCAAAGCGTTTTTTAGAGGTATTGGGCTATTTCAAACGACTCAGAAGTGATGTATGCTGTAAAGAGTTAGAAAATGAATTTCTCCATTAAAAAAAGTGTCTTTATCATTTGTAGTTCTGCTACAGGAACACTCAAAAGATTTCCAATACATTACGGTCAATGGCAATTTTAGGGGCATTCATCCATTTCAAGCACAATACCGTCCTACCACATAAGTTAGGTAATGGTCCGACCACGGTCACGTGCCTCCCTCAAGAACTATGCCAAAAGTCGCCAAGCTTGGCGAATTTTGGTGTACGTGTGTGCATATTTTACTCTCAAATCTCAAAAACTATTATGAAATTTCATATATAAGAATGTTTTAACATCTAGTTGTGTATCTCGATTTTTGGTTCCAATCTACTGGAGAGTTTATTTACAGGACCACCGAAAAGAATTTTAGTACTTTAACGTCTATGGACATCTTCAATATAATACTACTGTAGATAGTCATTGTTTGGTGCATGCCCAAAATCTCGCCGTCTGTCCTCGACCTTGGCGAGTTTTGGCGAAATATCGCCAAATTTGGCGATAGTCAGTCATTTGGTCCATGCCCAAAGTATCGCCATTTTTCATCGTTCGAGGCGAGTTTTGGCGAAATATCGCCAAATTTTGCGATAATCTGTCATTGTTTGGTTCATGCCTAAAATCTCGCCAAATGTCGTCGACATTGACGAGTTTCGCCGAAATATCGCCAAATTTGGCGCCAAAAATTATTTCGTATTTTGTATAACTCTAAAACTAACCCGTAGATTTTTTAACTTTTGTATTTAGAACTATTGTAATATCTAACTGTTTTCAATATCTTTTTTGACAGCAATCGACTGAGAATTTATTTACAGGGTGAGCCAAATGACTTCTAATACATTGAGGTGTATGGATGCATTCAATTAATGAAAGTCTGTGGTCAATGACTACTTTGGCTATCCCCAAAATGTCGCAGACTATCTCAAGTTATTCGGCTTTTGGTGAAATATCGCCAAATAAAGTGTCAGAAGGAAATCTTTCAAATTGAACTCAGCTTGGCGATATCGAAATATTTGGCTGGAAATCGCTAAACCTTACTATTATTGATATTTTATCTCTTTCAAAGAAATACATTTAGAGGAAGTGCGTCGAAAATATTTTTGATCTAATGGACGTGCAAGGAAGTCATGTGTTGGACACATCAGGTATGAGTAATTCTTGGACTCATACTCAGTAAACCAGGTCGGTTTAGTAAAGTTTATGATATCCTATTTATTTATTTAGACACTATCTGATACTTTGTTATAATTTTTACCCAGCATTTTCTTCATTTAACCCTTTAACGCGCAGTGTTCCCGCTATGGGAACACCAAACTGTGACGTTTTGACTGTTGCCAGTCACGAAGAATAGATTTGATTTCTATAAAAATAGTTGCGGGTGACATAGCTCCACGAGAATCCTTTACTTTTTAGCACGTCATTTCCCTTAAAAAAATTGTCACGATTATTTTTAGCAGAACTAACATCTGCTGAAAATGGAAGAATGCGAGAACAGCTGGATAGATTGCCATATCCTGAAGAAAGGGCAGCCGTTGACATCGCTCGACTTAACTACCAGCAAGATGGCGGACGATCGAGACGTTCATTGTGTGCCACAGATCTAGATACCCTTTTTTGACGCAGCTGGCTGTGCGTCGCACAGCCAGCTGTCGTCAAAAAAGGATCTATGTATCTGTGGCACGCGATGTACGTTTTGATCGTCCGCCATCTTGCTGGTAGTTAAGTCGAGCGATGGCAACGGCTGCCCTTTTTTCAGCATTGGGAAAGGGTTGCGCCTCAAAGAGTTAAAGAATTTTCGAAATTCATGTACAACAAACTTAATTTCGATTGAAATTTTTTGAATTCATATGGTTGAACATTTCGGTTCTTCGTTTTTAAATAAAAGCTAACTTTACATTTATAGCTAATTGGTAAAAAAAAATGTACACAAAGCATAAAATGTTTATTCATACTGCCATTAAGTACAGGTGTCATTTGAAGATTTGATACCACTTTACCAGCAGCAGTCACAACGAAAATGTCACTTATTGATTTAATGATTTGCGTACATAAAAGTTCACATGAAAATTTTCTTTTCTTTACTTTTCTTTCTTTTTTTTTGCATAAGTTACCTAGATATTTTAGATGAAATTTAAAAACCTATGAACAAAAAATGGGGAATTCCTGAAATTATATTTGATTAACCCACAATTGTTTTTATTGCATACTTTATTTCGGTTACCTAAGTTTCGTTTGGTAAACTTAAAATTTTTAATAGTTGTACCCCTAACAGATATTTGCATATGACATTTGCAATGCCCGCTCTGAAGTAACAACGCAATTTCAAAATTTATTTTCATAATCAGATATTGCTCACTTAAAACCTACAAATACACTCAGTAGTCGTATTTTACCATAGCGTAGACAGGATAGAAAACGTGTTGCTAGCAGTGCTCCAATTATGAAATTTCAGGTCTTGAGTTAAAAAAATAAATAATAAATAAATAAATAATATGGTAATGTGTAGTATGTCCAGCTACATAATTTTGTGTGTTTTATGAAAATTCTTGTTAGTTTTATCTCTGTTATCTGTTTTCATTATATTAGCATAACTTTGTTTTAATAATGTTTAATTTTTTGAATATCATTTTGGTATCGTAAACTGATAAAAAATTTAAATTATTTTATCCTTCTCTTCTTCTTTTATTCTTTTTTTTTTCCTTCTATACGAATTTTTAAATAAATCAGTTAATTATTTAAATAAATATTATTTAAATAAATTAATTATTTAAATATTAATTATTAAAATAAATATTTGTTATTACTTACTAGCCGCGTCCGGCGACCAGTTCGTTAGCTGTCTATAAATCTTGTTCGGAGAGTATCCTGTTTCTCACCGGCTTCCTTAGCACAGAAATCTCTCAGATTATGAATGGAATTTAAAATTAAAATGGTTACAAACAGGGGCGGCCCTAGGGTAAGTGGCGATCCCTGATAACGTAACAATGTCGCCCCCTTTCATGTTCTACTTAGTTTTTGAGTTCGAAATGACGCCTCTTCAAAGACGGCGCCCCGATGCGATGCTTACCTTCGCTGCTATAAAAATGCTCTGAAATAAAAGGTCATTGTCTGGCAGCAATGCTGCCGGAAAATAACCGTTTTTTTCATTTCCGGTGCGGGAGAAAACGGTTAATTTCCGTTAACATGTTTCTCTCCGTTATTTTCAGTCACAGATTCAGGTTTTTTCCGTTATTTTCAGGCAGGGAATTCCCTATTAGAGAAAGGTATTTTTCCGTATATATCACAACGAAGGATTTTAAGCATTATTTAAAATTATGCAATCAGGTTTTGTATCGCAGTTGAAAGACACTATGCCTTACTTTCTAATACGCGACATTATTAGATAAAACCGGGTACCTATACATACTTCCAAAAAATAATCCATTTTCACTAGAGCCTAGAATATAGTTTTTATAAATTAAAAAATAGTCATTTTTGAAACCGACGTTCTAATTCATTCAAATAAATTGTAATACATTCAAATTGAAATAGAAGCACTTTATTTATGTAGTTATTTTACACGTCAGAAAAAGCTGTCCTAGTCCAACTTTTCCATACATATATGTGTGTAGGCAGTGTCGGACCCAGAAATTTTTTTTGGGAGGGGCTAAATTTTTTAAAAAGCTTATTTCGCCCAATTAAAATGCACTATAAATCAAAATTTTAGTCTAAACCAATTTGCATGCTTTTGGGAGGGGCTAAGTTATAAAATAGGATCATTTTAGCTATTTAAAGTATATAATAAAGCAGTTGTGGTAAGAAGAAATCCAAAAGCAACCGGTGAGCCAACAAAAACTCAACAAAAGTACCGAGGACCAATGGTTGTGACAGAAGTACTACCTGGTGACACATATAGAATATCGCAGTTAGAAGGAAGCGACGGTCACCTATATGCAACAACAGCTCATATTAGCCAGCTAAAAGCCTGGAGGAGCTGGAATGATTGCAATTGATTGCAGTAGCTCGAGTGCAGATTCAGATGAGGAATCCGAAAGTCAGAGGCCTAAACGAACTGTCCGAAAACCGTTGCGTTACGGCAATGAGAGCTCAACTGAGGACAGTTGAAATGCCAGGATGGCCGAATGTAGACACTAAACATTTCTTAATGCTAATATTTCTTTTATTATCACACATTTTTGACACGAGCACGATTAATTATATTGAGAGTGTAATAAAAATTCACTGGTGGCAACGTATAAGCGATGGTATTTAAAAATAAGAAAATTATGAGAAAAAAGAAAAGTACGTAGTGTGTTGTATAAAATTCAAATTACGGTATATGTATGAATTAGTTCAAGTTAACGCTGTACGTTATGTTAGAAATAAATGTTTTGTTTTGTCTTTAATACGTTTACGTTAGAGTGTTGAGCTAACATGTTATACTACTTTTTGCAAAAATCTGATGGCACGGATCTTCGAGTATTGAGCATCCCTCTTCAAAACAAAGTATGCGCCATTGTAACATTGAGTGCCGACCGAAGCTTTCCTGATGATGAATGAGTGATTCGACAGCGATGTAAATCTTTGGTAATCATGAAGTTTATTGATAAGAGTCCAGCCATTCACCTACCCATTATTTTACACTTCGGAATTTTGTGGATTCTGAGCATGGCTCGGTTGCAGGTACTAAACATTCATTATCATTACTGGATAAACTTGATGAATAAAAAGTATTGGAACGTGTTCTGAAAGAGTTTGGTGGTATAGGTTGTCTTTAATATGCGTGAACGGCGAAATGAATCTATCGCAATGAAGGTATAATAATAGGCTCTTATTTATCTGTTAGCTGAAAATTCGGGATCGGATTGTGAGTCGGGGTGACAGAAGCAGTCAGAAGGGGAACATCAGAAGAAGACGGAACAAGAGATTCAATAAACTCACTCGGCTAATGATACCGTACCGAGTACCTCATACAGACATATTGCACCTAATGAAGAAGAAAATTCCGTCATTGGTAAGACCAAGTCGGACAGGGAAGACGTCCTGTTTCAATAAGTTAGCTATTCTCAGGA
Organism: Cheiracanthium punctorium; assembly: GCA_038373885.1. NCBI lineage: Eukaryota > Metazoa > Arthropoda > Arachnida > Araneae > Cheiracanthiidae > Cheiracanthium > Cheiracanthium punctorium. The sequence goes on from JAWZYV010004018.1 coordinate 29,419, forward strand.
GTGACATCCAAGATTCCAACTCTCAGGAGATTAACGATCTCAAAGCAAAGCGAAAAAATGATGTGACCCAGCAAGCACACGATTCACAGTCCGATAACTGAACTATACCTTACGCCAGATAGTGCAGATATCATTTAGACACCAGGCAAACGTAACCGATCTGTGTCGAAAGTGTCCGCCAAAGTGAACACTCAGCGGACACGGTAAAAGATGTCGATCGGTTATAGGTAGAGGGTTACGATTTCGATTTGCCACGAATCAAAACCGAGAGGTCGGTCACAGAATCGGAACTTTGAAAGCATAATAATAATACAAAATTATAATTATTGGTTTAAAAAACAATGCCATATGGCCTATGATATTGTTATGGTGTTCGTGCATATCATTTTTGAGAGGAGAATCGAAACCCATTCGATGCAGTTCTGACTTCGCTAATCAGGTCAGCAATGTGGCATCTTTCTGAATACAAGAAATTGCTAGATATAGAAGTGAATGATTTTTATCGTACTTTTGGCAAAAGTTCGATGCCTTGAAACAGGCGCGTAGCGAGGAAAATTTTTCGGGGGGGGGGATATGCGCCTGGAAAATGTTTCGGGGGGAGGGGGGGGACATGAACTTATATGTGTATAAATAGACGGAATTTCATCACTAATTCAAAAATTTCGGGGGGGGGGATATATCCCGATATCCCCCCCAACCGGTCCCCAATTCGGAAACCAAGACGTAAATGCACGAACGTGCAGCGTAAAAAACCAGCTGTTGAAACATGATCACCGGCGGGTCCAATGCACGAATACACCAAAATGAGACTTTCTCGGGGAGAAAAGAACATGACGATTGCAGTGATCCAAAGATACCACGTTCTCAACTTAACCTTGAAACTCCTGCATTGAGGGGAGCAAAGCCAACAGACAAGATGCACAAACAAGTACACCGGCCATTACAATGAAGCAAGCAAAGCTGCTCAACATCGAAGTCTCAAACGGGCATCGCCGGGTTTACGACCGCCATGTCCCCCGACAAGGCTTACGAACCATGATTGGGGAGATACCCCCGACACACAGTCCCGTCTTGCCGTACACATTCAAACCTCGGCAGGCCGTACTTAAAGCTTGCATTGTTGCAAGCACATTGTTGCACACCCTCCAACACTGTGAAATGATGCAACAATAGTGAACTAGTCCAACCTATAGGAGCGTTCGTTTCAAAATAGCTGGGTGCTCCCCACCCGTGGGCCGGACTGGGAGACGGAAGGTGGCCTGGTTCGAAACCCGGGTCACGTCCACCTCGGTTTTATGGGTTACTGAACAGGAACTGAACAGAAAACCGGAAAAAAACCGTTATTTTGGTCGAAAAGAAAACTACAGTAGAATCCCGCTACAACGATATCCTCTATAACGATAATTCTCTCTATTACGATATATTTTTTTTTCTACTATGCATCAGAAGCACAACTCATGCACACACATTGAAAGCTACACAAAGAAAGTCGAGGTAAAATGTGGTTGGAACACGCCTCTGCCAAAGAACGTCTTCTAAGTTTCGTTTTGCTGATGTAACACTATGGTAATGAGAAAGCTCATTACTTCCTTGTACGTAGTATAAGGAAGTAATGTGATCCCGAAAAATTTTGGGGGCCAAATTTCGACATAAAAACCGATTTTGACTACCTCTAATTTAATTAAAAAAAATTTTTCGATGCATCTCATCGTAGGCTAGCATGCACGATCATATTAACGCGTCTGCAACTCATTTTGACCAGTGGCGAGTCTACTGTGGCCAGTTTTTCCATGCCGTCTGTACGTACGTACGTACGTACGTATGTATGTAACTCGCATATCTCAAAAACTATTGGTCGTAGAATGTTGAGATTTGATATTTAGGATTGTTCTATGATCTAGTTGTGCACCTCCCCTTTTGGTTGCAATCGAATGGATAGTTTATGTACAGGACCGCCCAAAAGATTCGAAATACATTACGCTCTATGGGCCGAAATTCATTAAACTCGCCTAACTCAAAAGCTATTAGGCGTAGAATGTCGAAACTTCATATTTTGGATAGTTGTAACATCTAGTTGTGCACCTCCCCTTTTGGTTCCATTCGACTGGATAGTTTATCTACAGGACTGCCCAAAACATTCGAAATACATTACACTCAATGGGCCGAAATTCATTAAACTCGCATATCTCAAAAACTGTTAGGCGTTGAATGTTGAAACTTTATATTTAGGATTGTTGTAACATCTAGTTGTGCACCTCCCCTATCGGCTCCATTCGACTGAATAGTTTATCTACAGGACCGCCCAAAAGATTCGAAATACATTACGCTCTATGGGCCGAAATTCATCAAAGCGTTTTTGAGAGGTATTGGGCTATTTCAAACGACTCAGAAGTGATATATGCTGTAAAGAGTTAGAAAATTAATTTCTCCATTAAAAAAAGTGTCTTTATCATTAATAGTTCTGCTGCAGGAACACTCAAAAGATTTCCAATACATTACGGTCAATAGCAATTTTAGGGGCATTCATCCATTTCAAGCACAATACCGTCCTACCACATAAGTTAGGTAATGGTCCGACCACGGTCACGTGCCTCCCTCAAGAACTATGCCAAAAGTCGCCAAGCTTGGCGACTTTTGGTGTGCATATTTAACTCTCATTTTTGTGTGCATTTTTGTGTGCATATTTAACTCTCAAATCTCAAAAACTATTATGAAATTTCATATATAAGAATGTTGTAACATCTAGTTGTGCATCTCGATTTTTGGTTCCAATCTACTGGAGAGTTTATTTACAGGACCACCGAAAAGAATTTCAGTACCTTAATGTCTATGGACATCTTCATTATAATACAACTGTAGACAGTCATTGTTTGGTACATGCCCAAAATCTCGCCGTCTGTCCTCGACCTTGGCGAGTTTTGGCGAAATATCGCCAAATTTGGCGATAGTCAGTCATTTGGTCCATGCCCAAAGTATCGCCATTTGTCATCGTTCATGGCGAGTTTTGGCGAAATATCGCCAAATTTGGCGATAATCTGTCATTGTTGGTCCATGCTTAATATCTCGCCAAATGTCGTCGACATTGACGAGTTTCGCCGAAATATCGCCAAATTTGGCGCCAAAAATTAGTTCGTATTTTGTATAACTCTAAAACTTTAACCCGTAGAATTTTGAACTTTTGTATTTAGAACTATATTATAATATCTAACGGTTTTCAATATCTTTTTTGACAGCAATCGACTGGGAATTTATTTACAGGGTGAGCCAAATGACTTTAAATGCATTAAGGTGTATGGATGCATTCAATTCATTGAAAGTCTGTGGTCAATGACTACTTTGGCTATCCCCAAAATCTCGCAAACTATCTCAAGTTTGTCGGCTTTTGGTGAAATATCGCTAAATAAAGTGTCAGAAAGAAATCTTTCAAATTGAACTCAGCTTGGCGATATCGAAATGTTTGGCTAGAAATCGCTATATATTACTATTATTGATATTTTATATCTTTCAAACAAATAAGTTTAGAGGAAGTGCGTAAAAAACATTTTTGATTTAATAGACGTGCAAGGAAGTCATGTGTTGGACACATCAGATTTTTTAACTTTGTATTTAGAAATATTGTAATATCTAACTGTTTTCAATATCTTTTTTGACAGCAATCGACAGAGAATTTATTTACATGGTGAGCCAAATGACTTTGAATACATTGAGGTGTATAGATGCATTCAATTCATTGAAAGTCTGTGGTCAATGACTACTTTGGCTATCCCCAAAATCTCGCTGACTATCTCAAGTTTGTCGGCTTTTGGTGAAATATCGCCAAATAAAGTGTCAGAAGGAAATCTTTCAAATTGAACTCAGCTTGGCGATATCGAAATATTTGGCTAGAAATCGCTAAACCTTACTATTATTGATATTTTATCTCTTTCAAACAAATAAATTTAGAGGAAGTGCGTCGAAAATATTTTTGATCTAATGGACGTGCAAGGAAGTCATGTGTTGGACACATCAGATTTTTTTCTAGGTATCGGATCGATGAGGATTTTTTAGATTTCATTTATGATGGTGTTATGAACAAACCTACCAATTTTGAGCTGGGTGTGAATTTTTGTAACCTCGGATGTCTAAATTGACCGGACTTATATATATCTTGTACAAATTTTCAATCGTTAATAAAATAATTTTTTATTCATCCACTCAAGTTCAAATACATTTTTTTAAAACTTGTAGTGGATGACACTAGATGTTAATACAATTTTGGTCCCAATCGACTGGATAATTCATCTACAGGACCACCCAAAAGATTCTAAATACATTAAGCTCTATGGGCCGAAATTCATTAAACTCGCATATCTCAAAAACTATTAGACGTAGAATGTTGAAACTTTATATTCATGAATGTTGTAACATCTAGTTGTGCACCCGCCATTTCGGTCCCATTCAACTGGATATTTTATCTACTAGGCCGACCAAAAGATTTTCAATACATTCCGCTCTTTGGGCAGAAATTCATAAAGCGTATTTTAGAGGTATTAGGCTACTTCAAACGACTCAGAAGTGATATATGCTGTTAAGGGTTACAAAATTAATTTTTCCGTCGAAGAAAGTGTTTTTATCTTTTATAGTGCTGCTACAGGAACACTCAAAAGATTTCCAACACTTTACGGTCAATGGCAGTTTTAGGGGCATTCATCCATTTCAAGTACAATACCGTTCTACCATATAGTACGGTAATGGTCCGACCACGGTCACGTACCTTCCTCAAGAATTACGCCAAAAGTCGACAAGCTTGGCGACTTTTGTACGAGGGTATGTATTTTCCTCTCGAATCTCAAAAACTCTTAGTCGTAGCATGTTGAAATTTCATATATACGATTGTTGCAACATCTAGTTGCGCATCTCGATTTTTGGTTCCAATCTACAGGAGAGTTTATTTACAGGACCACCCAAAAGAATTTCAATACATTAATGTCTATGGACATCTTCAATATATTACATTTGTAATCAGTTGCTGTTTGGTCCATGCCCAAAAATCTCACCATTTGTCTTCGTCCTTGGCGAGTTTTGGAGAAATATCGCCAAATTTGGCTATAGTCAGTGATTGTTTGGACCGTCTCCAAAACCTCGATCAAATTGGGCGCCAAAAATTATTTTGCATTTCGCATAACTCTAAATTTTTTAACCGTAGAATGTTGAAATTTTGTATTTAGAAATATTGTAACATCTAACGGTGCATTTCTTTCTTCCTTTCTTTTCTTTTTTTTTTTTTAATTCCTACTATTAGTTCACACTCTCCCTGTATATATTTATGTATGTTCAAATTTTCAGTCGTTAATAAAATACTCTTTATTCATGCACTCAAATTCAAATAGTTTTTTGAAATTTTAGTTCATAAATATATGTATAAAATTGATTAAATTTAATAAAAAGTAAGTAAAAACTTTTCTTTGTTGACCTAAGTAGGAATTGACTTAATTTTATATATATATATATTACTTGTTCTTCCTAAGATGACATGCCAACCTAAAATAAATCATCGCGGTTTCCGCTTTTTGATGTTTTAAGATTTTTTTTCTTCTATTCCTTTATTAAAGGAAAGCCGACCAAGTTGTATGGTGGTTAAAGCACTGTACTCCGGTTTTGGGTTCAACTCCCGGCAGCCGGGGTTCGATCCTCGACCTCGACGGGGTTCGATCCTCGTGGTTGTCATGTCCGTCCCTTCATAGGGGGCGACGTTGGTCCACCTACTAGATGCCCACATAATAAAGAGATCAACAATTCCGGCCTGTTGTGGCCATAGCCTTCACGGCAGTGGCCGGCCATTAGGAAATATATATATTAAAGGAAATGCAGTATACAGGGTTAGCACAGATGAACAACTGGATTTTAGATATTTATATTTTTGAAACTATTCGCAGTATTATAATAAGTAATACACGAAATGAAAAAAAAAGAAATATATATATATATATATTTATATATTATGTTTGTTTTTGTTTTTTTCAGTTACAAATGTTCCATATGTGATTATTTCATTACACGACAAACATTTAATTCATAATCAAGCTCGTTCGACACATTTGTCATTGATTCCTAATGCACCACAAACGCGTTTTTCAAGCATACGAGGAATGCATTAGGAACCACTATGATACTACAAAATCTGTGGAACGAACTTGCTTGTAGGTTAAATATTTGTCGTGTAACAAAAGAGTTATACATTTAGAATTTGTAGCTGAAACATAAATAAATAAATAAACCCTTGGTGTATCTCTGTATTCTTTAAAAAAAAAAAAAAAAAAAAAAAAAAAAAAAAAAAAAACGTAACGGCCGCTGTTACCGCAGTCAAGAGTTTTTCCGGCTATCTCCTACTAAACCGTGGGATTTGAGTTCTGACTCAGGTGTCCACGGATTCGAAAAATTCTGAGGAACCTGATAAGCTGACTTAAATTTCGAAAATCGAATTATTTTAGAAGATATTAATAAAAAAACTGAAAAAATAAACATAATGGTTGCCAGATTTGGCATAAAATCATTCATTTCTTTGCAACAAAGCAATTCTAAGTATGTAGAATCGCTTGAAATTGACAAACATGAAGTAGAACGACACCCATTTTATGCCAAATTAAAAAATTATATGCAATAAATAACTCAAAGTGTGTTACACAGACAATTTTCAAATAGTAAGTTCGCTTAGCCAACAGGAATTTAGAATTAGTGATTATTCGTTTTTCCAAAAACAGAAGAACTAATTGTAACTGATTTTAAAAACGCCATCTTGGCATTAGGTAACGATCCGGCAGAATGGTATCTTTCCAAGCAGGGTTAATCTAAGCCGCGAGTTGCAAAATGTTAGAACCCAGTATCTTGAAAATGAAAAATAATTAAAATGCAAATTATTTTAAAGCTGGTTCGGTCCAGCTGGAGTATTTGCTACCAGTAGAAATACTTGGTGGCGTTAACTATGCCATTATAGCAGTTATAGTACACTATGAATGTTTGCCAGCGAGGCGAGAATATACAGTTTGTGGTACTGAAATACGCCAATCTATAAAAGATTATGTATATGAAAATATGGATAACGGTTTTCCGGAACCTTACATGAACAGTAATTATAGGTTGTGAACATGTGTAAATAGCCAAATAATGAAAAGTCACCTTTGGTGGAAGGCTATCCTAGCTGTTCCGTAGTTTTTATCAAAGAAAACATATGAAGTGCTGTTTTCTTAGAGCTAATTATTAACTATACATATACGCAAGCTGCCAAATTATGAAAAATTGCCAACGCAAGGTGTTCCAGGGGTTTCACATAATTAAAAAATAGTGCGAAGTTTAAAGTTTTGTGTTCCAAGGAAAATGCAAGATCCAAGCAATGTGTAGCTCGGTAACATTCTATCGGATCGAACCTTTGGGTTTTGTTTGTTGATATTATGCCTTTTTTACGAATAAGCCTTTTTAGGGGCCGAATGCCTCATACGAAAAGCGAGCGTAGCGAGTCTAGGGGCCTCGGGAAGGCAACAATTTTTTT
>JAWZYV010004019.1:0-11024 GCA_038373885.1 Cheiracanthium punctorium
GTAACTTATAATAGTTACGATTGTTTCGACCAAAAAATTCTTTCGGTCTGCATCAGAAAAAGTCCGAGACGCAGAGGCGTAGCCAGAGGGGGGCTGCTGCCCCCGCCCCGAAATGGGACAATTTACTTAGCTTACAATTTGATATTTAGCTTACAATTGAACTTTAGCTTTAAATTTGATACCCAGCCCACCCCCGAAATGAAATCCTGGCTACGCCACTGCGGCGAGACGAAGGTCTTTCTCTGATGAAGACTGAAAGAATTTTTGGTCGAAACAATCGTAACGAAGTTACATTTTATGTGTGTTTTTTTCACAAAGTTTTTATTTATTTTATTCTGCCTATACTTCCGTGTATACGTATGTTCGTGTCAGTGACGTAGCCAAATGGCCATAGGGGGTCACCAACCCCCCTCCGATGAGGAATTTTTTGCCATACAAATGCGTATTCTTCGCTCCCTTATCACGTACACTTATACACAAATGTGAGTTGCAGTAGTCGTACCCCGCCCCCCCTCCATGAAAAAATTCTGGCTATGCCACTGGTTCGTATTAATAAGTTTTGGTTTATTTATTGAGGTTGGGACGCCCGACCAGGGTAGAAAATTTCTAGGGGCGGTATAACGCCTATGGTTAACTTATTTTAAAAAGATTAAAATATCATGGAGTTTTGGGCAGTTTTCTCCAGATGAAACATGAATATGCCTTAGAACCCCTTAAAAAGTCCTCCGACCAAGCCCTCCACCCTTCTGCTTAGGTGTATTATTAAAAAAAAAGAGGAAATTTCTCTATGCAAATTATTCAGGAGTTAAGTTAAATTGTTTAAAATTACTCTAACAGATTAAAATAATAATAAATAAAAATATGAAATTTTTCTGGAGGATGGGTTCAGTTATCTAAACAAATTATACTGCAACAAATAAATAAGTAAGTAAGTAAGACACTGAACATGGTAGATGGTGGAAGCGTTACTGTCCCCCGTTCGGGCCTACCGCGCGGCTGTCGATCTAACGGTCTGTAGTTTTGTTCGGTTTCCTATAGATAGAATTTGAATACTCGTTATTCATAAGGGATGTTCGCAGTGGCGTAGCGTAGGTGGGGCGGTTGGGGCGCTCGCCCCGTGCAGAGAAATTTTTGCGGGCGGTAAACCCCTATCGTTGACTTACTTATACCATTAGAAAGCCATTGCTACATCCGTAATAATAATGTTTAAATGCAAATCATCAAAGAATTGACGAAATAAAAGTGCTGCATTGGAAATATTTATTACGTAATTTCAATAACAAAGAATTATTTAAAAAAAAATTACAAAGGTTTCATTTAAACTTGAAATGAAAACATGAATTCATTTTGCTTATTGGTAACACTTCCACCATCTACTATGTTCAGTGTCTTGTTTACTAACTTATTTATTTATTTATATACATACATATATATATAAAGATTAAAAATGTCATTTTAATCTTTTTAAAATAAATAAGTCAACGATAGGGGTTTTGCCGCCCGTAAAAATTTTTCTGCACGGGGCGAGCGCTCCATCCGCCCCACCTACGCTACGCCACTGCGAACATCCCGTAGGAATAACGTGTATTCAAATTCTATCTGTAGGAAACCGAACAAAACTGCAGACCGTTAGATCGACAGCCGCGCGGTAGGCCCGAACGTGGGACCGTAACGCTTCCACCATCTACCATGTTCAGTGTCTTATTTACTTACGTATTTACTTATTTATTTATTGCAGTATAATGTGTTTAGATAACTGAGCCCATCCTCCAGAAAAATTTCATATTTTTATTTATTATTTTTGTTAATCTGTTTAAAGTAATTTTAAACAATTTAACTTAGCTCCTGAATAATTTGCACTGAGAATTTTCCTCTTTTCTTTTTAATAATACACCTAAGCAGAAGGGTGGAGGGCTTGGTAGGAGGACATTTTATGGAGTTCAAAGGCATATTCATGTTTCACCTGGCGAAAACCGCCCAAAACTCCATGACATTTTAATCTTCTTAAAATAATTTAATCATAGGTGTTATACCGCCTCTAGAAATTTTCTGCCTGGGTCGGGCGCCCCCCCCCTTACGCCACGCCACTGCCAACATCCCCCACTAATCTGAAATTTTGTTTCTGATTGAAATGTAAACGCATCCTTTCACAAATCTTTGAAAAGCGAAAGTACTACAAAATTAGTTTTTCTTTTAAATATTTCAAAATGAAAATTGGCCTAAAAATTGGATTATTTCTTATCTTAAAAATTCTCCGACGAATGAATAAGGAGTCCCGAAAGGGGAGGGTCACTGGCTCCCTGACAGGGGACACGTGCCCCCCCCCCTGGATCCCCTGCTGGCGCTTATTTTGATTATTAGAATAATTCGTTAAAGCACAAAAAGATTAAAATTTATCCTTGCCATGGGTATACTAAACCAAAACCTAAAAATACGAACCAGTGACGTAGCGAGAATTTTTTCTTTGGGGGGGGGGGGGGGGGTTACGACTACTGCAACTCACATTTGTGTATAAGTGTGTGTGATAAGGGAGCGAAGCATATGCATTTTGTATGGCAAAAAAATTCTCATCGGAGGGGGGGTGACCCCCTATGCCCCCCTTGGCTACGCCACTGACACGAACATACGTATACATATTGCAAAATAAAAACTTTGTGAAAAAAACACACATAAAATGTAACTTCGTTACGATTGTTTCGACCAAAAATTCTTTCAGTCTTCATCAGAGAAAGACCTTCGTCTCACGCAGTGGCGTAGCCAGGATTTCATTTCGGGGTGGGCTGGGTATCAAATTTAAAGCTAAAGTTCAATTGTAAGCTAAATATCAAATTGTAAGCTAAGTAAGTTGTCCCATTTCGGGGCGGGGGGCAGCAGCCCCCCTCTGGCTACGCCCCTGCATCTCGGACTTTTTCTGATGCAGACCGAAAGAATTTTTTGGTCGAAACGATCGTAACTATTATAAGTTACATTTTATGTGTGTTTTTTTCACAAAGTTTTTATTTATTTTATCGTTTAACCCCAGTATTTTGAGTGTTTTTTACGTATAGGGAGAATGCTGCATTAATATATTAAAATATGTAGGAGTTCCGAAAAACAAGTCTTTAAAAAGTATTACAGTCTTCTGAAGATTTAAATAAAACATAAAACATAAATTAATATATTTATTTATTACTAATTTATTACATGTCGAAGAAGCTCCTAATAGCATTAACCAACTAGCAATTTCTTAAATTTTTTTTCAATATGTGCATGGATGAAGAAACGTTTCAAAATATTTATAGATAAAGATACATTCTGTTTAAAAAAAAACAAAAAAAAATTTAATCAAGCATTTTTGACAGTTTTAATGCCCTCTTAATCATATGGACTGGCCCTTTAAATCGCTCTGTTCAGGACATATAACTACGCCACGGCGGAAGGAATGCGAACTACCGCTTATACGGGCTTTTAGACCCGTTTGGAAAGCCGGGGAAGGGAAGTTCCCAGTCAGCCATGGTCTTTCAAAGCCGAAAAAAACTATATTCACTTGGCCATTCACTTGCTGCTGTATAAAGTGAAGGTAATTGAATATCACATTTGTATGACAGAAAGCGCGAAAGTTGAAGGCCTTTAATGCAGCATTTGGCAATTTAGAAATATTTTTAATTCAAAATTTAAAATGCCTCAGTCTTGTGCATATAATTGCACAAACAGGATTTCTAAAGGTCGAAGAAAATCTTTTCAAAGGAGGGAAATAAAAATATTTTTCTTTGTTTGTTATGTTAATACAGTGGCGTCGCTAAGCATGGTGTCACCCGGTGCGGGCTCATCCGGTGTCACCCCCCCCCCCACCTGTAACACCTCCGTACAATTATGAGTCATCTTTGAGATTGGCTTTTTGTTCACTTCGCTCTAAATTAAGTCGAAATTTTACCTAATCTCCGTAGATTATCTGACCGGATAAAGCAGCACTAACTACCGAAGTAAGCGTCAGAAATCTAGTGCAATTTGGCCATTTCGTTCTTTCGCCCTGCCGATTTTCACCGACTTAAGAGACTCACTGACCGAAATAAGTGGCAACCACTATACTAAGGTTCTTTCAAACGTTATTAGGCTATTATGCAACTTTCCATACCACCTATGCAAGGTAATGTACGAGACGCGGAAATGACTTTTTTTTTTTTTTCACATGGAGTGTTTTTTCCAAGAGGCCTATGTAACCATGAGCCGTAGAAAAGCCTGTTTATAATACCATTACCAGACTAATAAAAAATACACTGTCAGACTAATAAAAATACACTGTCAGCTAATGCAAATACACTGTCAGCTAATAAAAATATGGCATTTAATTCAACTAAACGTTAAATTATCTACACACTTGAAATTTAATGTCTCATGAGACCCGTTTCATTGAAACCAGTTGTTTCATTCAACACTCACTACAAAACTGCTTTACTTAAGAACTCTTGTACCTTTTAAGAGTAATGAAAATCGATAAAATTTTGACTGAATATACAGACATCTGAATATACATTACAGATTCTTTTTGACTGAATATAGGGAGTGATTCTAAACTCCCTATACAAACTTTACGGGATATAGGGCACATAATATAATGTCCTATCGCCCCTACAGTTTATAGAGTTTTGAACCGCTTTGCATATTGCTGTGTAAAGTTCCACATTGCTCGTACATTGCACATAAAATTTATTTACTTTTGAATTTGGCCAATTTTAACCAATGGTTTTAAAAAAGCTGATATAAATATTGTAAGTGAATGAGCTGCATTTTGTTAGTTCTATTAATGTTTTATATTCAAGATATAGTTGTAAGAAAGAAATCATTAAGAAAGCGTTTGTAACTGTGCAATAAATCATTAAATTTTGGATTGTGGAAAATTTCTGATTTCTTTGTTATTATTTTAAAAAAACAGTACCTCTAGAGGATTTAAATTTCGCGATTACGACGGGGTTCCCGGAAATTTATGACTCGCGAAAATACATAATTTTACTGTATTATTTTCCATATGTGGTTCATTGCGCGGAGCAATACACATATAAAAATCTTTTAACAAACTCTAATATTTTATGCCTATACTTAAGACAAAATTAAAGTGACTTATTGTTAAGTAGAAAATACATGCCTATTTTATACACTTAAAATTATTATTATTATTATTATTTTATTTAAGCTTTTAACTTAAATCTTTTGTAAATTAAACTAACTAAATCTTTTGTAAATTAAACTAACTAAAATCTTTTGTAAATTAAAATTTTATACAATACAGAGAATAAAATAATTGAGTTTGTAAAATGATTTTTATGTTCATAATCTGTGCGCAGCGAACTCCATGTGAAAAACAATACCTTTTAATAATTACAATTTTTGAAGTTAGTAATACAAGTAAAATAAGATATTATGTAAATATATAAAATTGCTTACTTGTAAACCAATTATTTATGTAAATAGGTGAACATTTATACACATGCAAGCACTCTTCTCAATTTTCGTTGCTTTTAAAAGGTATAAGACCTTTAATGAAACACAAAAATTAAAAATAAATTGTTTCAAAATTTAAATTAATACTCTTCTAGCTTTCAAAGTTGCAAAGTTCCAAATTACTTCATCAAAATCTATGCTTCCGACAAAATGACTTTCGATGGATAACATTGAAAGGTCAGAGAGTCTTGATGGCTCATTTTGATCGCAGGTAATTTTTTATGAGTTTGAGCTTTGAAAAGCTCCTCTCACACGAACTCACTGATGTGCAAACTGTTAAATATAATTTTAAGGCTAAGGAAAGTGTTGGAAGAGATTCCATAAAATCCCATTTAACTATAAAATTTAATATTTCTCGAGCTGTCCACTCATTAACTTCTCTCAGGCTGATATTAGCAGCTTTTAAGTGTCGTCTTACTCGTGGAATCACGATTTGCAGTTCGGGTCCCGATATTTCGTCGTAGACATTTGCAAATTTTTCTATGCACTCAGTTAATTCCTCTTCAGTCGCAGATATGATTTTCTTAGTATTAACTATCTCAAACATGTCTGTTACTTCTTTGACAGCCGATATTCGAATATTGAGTTCTGAATAAAAGCGGTCAATGCAGTGGCGGACTAACGTTAAGTGAGGCCCGGGGCGGTCTCCGAGTTTGGGACCCCCCTTTTAAGATTATATTTTTTAACAGAAAATTACATTTTAAAGCTAACATTCATAACTGAAAAAAAAAATCTAGAAAAATCTATTAAACTTTTTTTTCTTTACTTTTACATTTTGGTAAAATCAAAAAATAGTCTGCTTCGACTGGTTCGTAGAAAATTAGTAAATACGTTCGCGTGAAACTAAAACTGATTTTATTTTGCTTGTACCGGCTTGCCCAAAGTATATAGGAATTATGATAAACATAACTCAGTACATTTAAAACTTTTAACTGTCTACACTTCGCATATTAAAACATACCTAAACCACTGAACCTTCAACTTAAATTTGTTTTGAAAGGAAATAGTTCCTTCTGTTGAAGACCCTTTTATTCAACGTAAACCTGTTTTCAGAGGAAAAATATTTCGGTACCTTTCGATTCCGTTTAAATCCACCTTGTAACCCCAGGGTTATTTTTTGCAACCCCATTTGAGGTAGCAATCCACAAAGATTGATAATCATTAGATTAAAGAATTACCAAATAAGAATAATAATGATAGCATACTGATTTAAACATTTATAAAATAAAAAAAACTCTCGCTCAAGGTAAACTTATTTCCATTTTTAGTAAATTGCTTTTTAGTTTTCGGAACTTTTATGTGATTAGTTGTAAGATACAATTTTTGTTCTTTACACACATTTTATATATTTCAGTTTTTCTTCAAATTTCAATATTCTTTAAATTATAAGCACTTCTGACGAGCCAAGCACACAAATCCGATATACGTGGTCACAGTAACAATAACAATATGTATTCCTGTATTCGATACATGACGAAGTATTTATGGAGAACGGAAGACATGTTTTTAGAACTATTAATTCTCCAGTTACTACAGGGAAAACACTAACTAAAATTATGCATCAAGTGTGATGTTCATGACAACGCTACGAGAGGGATATCTGCTTAGCATGGGTTGTGCCTTGGATGGAGGACTTTCTACGGGATTCTAACACTTATTCACGTTACATCTGGAGAAAACAGACCCAAACTCCAGACCATTAGATCGACAGCCACATGACGGGGCTCGAACCCGAGATCTTCACATTTCAGCCGTCTACCATTTTGAGTGTCTTATCCACTCGGCCATGGTGGGGCTAAAGTTATGTATTAAGTATATCTTGGTTTATAAAAATAACTTGAATTGCATTAAAGAGCTAATGATCTTTTTATATGCTTCTATTACCATGTTTACTCGCATAACTATCGCCCTCGCGTAATAGTCGCATCCCTGAAATTTGAAATTTGAAAGGCACAGTTTTTCGAGATCCATAGCACTTATATGGCTTTCATCTCAGTTGTTCCGAAGTACAAGTTCAAACATTTTTTTTATTGCAAAGTACAATTTACAGCACAAGGATAGACAATTTTACATCCACACCCAAAGCCGGGAGTCGAACCCGGGCCCAAAGGATGGTCGCATCCCTGTTTTGAATAAGAAAAACTCATCAAAATATTTTCCCCCGCATAAAAGTCGCAGTCACGTATTTGATCTTCATTTAGAAAATAGAAAAATATCAGCTGTACTCTTCCCAACTATAGCTCTACTGATGCCTTCAGTAAAGAGATTTATTATAAATTATGTTATTAGAATTCTTTGTCAAAATTTTCTCAAAGATTATTTGCGAATTTTATGTCGATAAAAATATTACCATAAGAAGAAAAATGCCTTTATTTTTTGTGCAACTGACGAACAGAGTATTCATAAGCAGCACATAATCTGTAAATATTTAGTAAGTTTTTAATTTTATTATAATTAGAGGTAGGGAAATTTCGTAATAAAAATTCGAAATTCTTATACGCTTAAAATTTATATTCAATGTTCATTAAAAGCATTGTTGCAATTTCAAAACATTTGACTGTTCTAGAGTCGTTCTTCTGTCCATAACGGCGACTTGACAATTACTGAAAAGCGATCTGTGTCTAAGCTATCAGTAGGCTCTAAATGCTCTGTAAAGCTGTTTCAGTAACGCTTGGAAAAGAGTATTTATTAGCTCACAATATATCCTTAACTTTGGGATCTTTATTCCTGTTCATTGACTGCAGCATAAAGCGATGAAGGGCCACACCATGTCACAGTGGTTATGTCACTGGAAATGATAGACTAGAAATGAAATGATTAGAAGCAAATTTAAAGACGTATTCCCTCCCCCAAAAAAAAGAATGAAAAAAGAGGGGAAAAGTAGTTATATTGATTTTGAGACACCAGGATTGGAGACCCCGGGCGTTCACCCCACCACGCTTCCCTATTTCTATGACACGTTCTCGAGGGGTATCTTATGAACTGTTTTTGCTACGAAGTTACTAAAGTAGCATTATTTGTCTATAAAAGATGTTCCGTAAAAAAAGAGTGCACTACATCCACACATTCGTGATCCTTAGCACGAACATAACGAATCGGAGATGCTCAGTTTGATTAGGGACGAGACAGGATTTAATACGGAACTCCATTATAATAAGCTAGTAAAGCTTGTGTCCACAGTCCAAAACCTTATTCACATACCTTAAAATTAAACGTGGTAGCTGCTACAGGGCCCTAGCTAACCAATCATGTAATGATAACAATCATGTAGGACCCAATCATGCAATGACACAATTGTCTATTGTAGAAAGGTGTTAAGTGTTTCTAGAAAATTCTTGCTTATCTTGGACAATTCTCTAAAACGTTTGCGTCGGTCATGCATTTTGAATATCGTGGAAATAGTTTCGCCATGGAATGAAAAGAATCGTGCAGAACTTTTGTAGCTTCTCAATATTTTTATTACAAAAAAGGTCTTTTTATGTAAAAAATAATTTACATACATATCCCGACTAAGACATTAGAAGAACCTAAGCACTGTTCGGGGCCCCTATACAGTCATATCCTGGTGACCCATATATATGTATAGTCACTAGAATTTTTCAGATTAGAACTTAAACTCTCTTAATAAATCCTGGGCCCATGGAAAAAAAACTTAGAGGGGGGGGGACTTCAAATAAATTTTCTAGAGAGGAGCAAATTTCACACTTGTAACAATTTCATTTCTGATTTTGCTTTTTGGCGCAGTTCTGTTTTACATCCTAGATAATACACTAAAACTCTAGGGGGGGGGGGGGCAAGCGACGTACCTTGACCCCCACTTTATGAGCGTCTTTGTAGGGGCCCCTAGGCCGAGGCTCCCTATATTGTAATACGTAGCTAACATTTATGTACGAGAATTTTTTCTGACAAAACTTAAAATCAAAAATGTGAAACTGGAATCTAAAATTTCTAACAATTTCGGGGGCCCTTATCAGTCGGGGCCCGGGGCGGACCGCCCCCTCCGCCCCCCGTTAGTCCGCTACTGGGTCAATGCATTGAAACATCGCTCTCTTAGTTTCTTCTTGTAAATTAAGTCCAGCATCTCTTGACTTTTCTTCCTCACCGGCCATTCGTTTTTTAAATCGCTGTCTTTTCTCCAGTGATATTCCATATTCTTCTGATTTTAAAAGAGCGTGCTGAAGTGCACTGTCCACTATATTGTTTCGCTCCTCATGCAAAAAAGATTTCAGTGCTTCTAGTTTAATCAGAGACTTATCAAGACTCAAGCCCTTACTTTGTAAATATTGCTGAGTAATATTTACTTTTTGAAGAACAGCATTCCAAAAATATAAAAAACATATAAAACTAAAGTTGCAGACAGAGGGCAGAAGATTTTGCGCTGTACCTCTTGTATCCAAATTTTCGTCTGGCTTACATAAAGCTTCAATGGCTTCTACAAGTTCATCAAACTTTTCTTTCACTACTCTAACTGCATTATGGTGAGCACTCCAGCGGGTTACCGATAGTCTCTTAACTGATATTCCAGTGTGGTCAATTAATATATCCCACCGGTGAGTAGATGCTGCAAAAAATGAAAACAGTGTTTCTATAGTTCCAAAAAATGTCACGCACGATGAGGTTTCAGCAAAAGAGTGTTGGTCACACAAATTAAGGGAATGGTCCATGCAACCATTAAAAATGGCCTTTTTGTTGATTTTCTTAATTATGGCTTGTACACCTCCATGAATCCCAGCCATGTTCGCAGCGTTGTCGTATCCTTGAGCCCGGGACATCATTATGTCGAGTCCATCATCTTCTAATTTTTTTTAAAATGTCGGATCTGAGGTCTTGAGCTTTTTTCCCTTTTAAAGGAAAAAATCCTAAGAAAACTTCCTTTACCTGCACCGTTCTATCTTCAATTTTGACATATCTGATCACTTCAGACATCTGATCCGTATGTGACAGATCAGGTGTGGAATCAAACATCATTCCATAGTACTTGGCAGACTTTATGTCATCCTGTATATAACAAGCCTGTCTCGAACATGCTGGGCCAGAATGCTTGTGAACTCATTCTGAATAACTGGGGAAAGGTACGAGGTTGGAATTCCTATTTTCTTTTGTTCTAATTTCATGAGATGCTCTTTCAAAACAGTATCATATTTTGAAAGCATCTCTTCCATTTCTAGGAAATTTCCCTTATTCGTAAAAGAATCATCTTCTTTGTGACCTCGAAAAGCAAGATTTTGCTTGGCAAGGAATAGTGCATCGTCGAGCAATCTGTATAGGACATCTCTCCACTGTCTTTTTTCCTTCTCCATTAACACAATATTTCCTGCATCAAGAGTTTTTTTAAGCTTCAGTCCTGTTGCCAACGTTTTCCACTTTTCAAGGCAATTTAAATGGTCTTCACTTATTTCGTGATCGTGTACTTTTGGACTCAGTTTCCACCACTTCTGAAATCCAGTTACAAATTTAGATGTGACATCTGTAACTTTAACAGCAAAGAGACGACAACAAAAGCAGTATAAGTTTTCGCTGATGGGAGAATATACCATACCATCCAT
>JAWZYV010004020.1:2500-13019 GCA_038373885.1 Cheiracanthium punctorium
GCCTGCAGCGGCAATCGAACTGTCGGTTTCGAAGCGCACAAACATTAAACTTAGTATACAATTTGAACAGCTTGCCATATTAAATGTTATTCGAAGAAAACCTTCCAAAACACAACTCACTCACCGAATCAAAACATTATCACGTAATGATTTCTGAATTATCACACAATGCATTCTTAGATGGCATACATTAAAATTTAATATACAATATAAACACAGTTTTAAAATGGCAAATGTCTCTGGAAGAAAACCTTCCAAAACTCATGGCACGAACAAATACAAATTATTCTCGCATACGGGGCAGATAATGAAATGTAGTATGAATGTTATTGAAAAGAAGGAAATATTATTCAAAGAAAACCTTCGAAAGCTCAAGAGGATGGCTAACATACAATTTAAACACAGTTTTAAAACAGCAAATATCTTTGGAAGAAAACCTTCCAAAGATATTTCCTCGCCCATCCCCAATTCTCCCACCCTCTTGAACGGCCTGCAGCGGCAATCGAACTGTCGGTTTCGAAGCGCACAAACATTAAACTTAGTATACAATTTGAACAGCTTGCCATATTAAATGTTATTCGAAGAAAACCTTCCAAAACACAACTCACTCACCGAATCAAAACATTATCACGTAATGATTTCTGAATTATCACACAATGCATTCTTAGATGGCATACATTAAAATTTAATATACAATATAAACACAGTTTTAAAATGGCAAATGTCTCTGGAAGAAAACCTACCAAAACTCATGGCACGAACAAATACAAATTATTCTCGCATACGGGGCAGATAATGAAATGTAGTATGAATGTTATTGAAAAGAAGGAAATATTATTCAAAGAAAACCTTCGAAAGCTCAAGAGGAAGGCTAATATACAATTTAAACACATTTTTAAAACAGCAAATATCTGTGGAAGGAAACCTTCCAAAGATATTTCCTCGCCCACCCACAATTCTCCCACCCTCTTGAACGGCCTGCAGCGGCAATCGAACTGTCGGTTTCGAAGCGCACAAACATTAAACTTAGTATACAATTTGAACAGCTTGCCATATTAAATGTTATTCGAAGAAAACCTTCCAAAACACAACTCACTCACCGAATCAAAACATTATCACGTAATGATTTCTGAATTATCACACAATGCATTCTTAGATGGCATACATTAAAATTTAATATACAATATAAACACAGTTTTAAAATGGCAAATGTCTCTGGAAGAAAACCTTCCAAAACTCATGGCACGAACAAATACAAATTATTCTCGCATACGGGGCAGATAATGAAATGTAGTATGAATGTTATTGAAAAGAAGGAAATATTATTCAAAGAAAACCTTCGAAAGCTCAAGAGGATGGCTAACATACAATTTAAACACAGTTTTAAAACAGCAAATATCTTTGGAAGAAAACCTTCCAAAGATATTTCCTCGCCCATCCCCAATTCTCCCACCCTCTTGAACGGCCTGCAGCGGCAATCGAACTGTCGGTTTCGAAGCGCACAAACATTAAACTTAGTATACAATTTGAACAGCTTGCCATATTAAATGTTATTCGAAGAAAACCTTCCAAAACACAACTCACTCACCGAATCAAAACATTATCACGTAATGATTTCTGAATTATCACACAATGCATTCTTAGATGGCATACATTAAAATTTAATATACAATATAAACACAGTTTTAAAATGGCAAATGTCTCTGGAAGAAAACCTTCCAAAACTCATGGCACGAACAAATACAAATTATTCTCGCATACGGGGCAGATAATGAAATGTAGTATGAATGTTATTGAAAAGAAGGAAATATTATTCAAAGAAAACCTTCGAAAGCTCAAGAGGAAGGCTAATATACAATTTAAACACATTTTTAAAACAGCAAATATCTGTGGAAGGAAACCTTCCAAAGATATTTCCTCGCCCACCCACAATTCTCCCACCCTCTTGAACGGCCTGCAGCGGCAATCGAACTGTCTGTTTCGAAGCGCACAAACATTAAACTTTAGTATACAATTTGAACAGCTTGCCATATTAAATGTTATTCGAAGAAAACCTTCCAAAACACAACTCACTCACCGAATCAAAACATTCTCACGTAATGATTTCTGAATTATCACACAATGCATTCTTAGATGGCATACATTAAAATTTAATATACAATATAAACACAGTTTTAAAATGGCAAATGTCTCTGGAAGAAAACCTTCCAAAACTCATGGCACGAACAAATACAAATTATTCTCGCATACGGGGCAGATAATGAAATGTAGTATGAATGTTATTGAAAAGAAGGAAATATTATTCAAAGAAAACCTTCGAAAGCTCAAGAGGATGGCTAATATACAATTTAAACACAGTTTTAAAATGGCAAATGTCTCTGGAAGAAAACCTTCCAAAGATATTTCCTCGCCCACCCCCAATTCTCCCACCCTCTTGAACGGCCTGCAGCGGCAATCGAACTGTCGGTTTCGAAGCGCACAAACATTAAACTTTAGTATACAATTTGAACAGCTTGCCATATTAAATGTTATTCGAAGAAAACCTTCCAAAACGCAACTCACTCACCGAAACAAAACATTATCACGTAATGATTTCTGAATTATCACACAATGCATTCTTAGATGGCATACATTAAAATTTAATATACAATATAAACACAGTTTTAAAATGGCAAATGTCTCTGGAAGAAAACCTTCCAAAACTCATGGCACGAACAAATACAAATTATTCTCGCATACGGGGCAGATAATGAAATGTAGTATGAATGTTATTGAAAAGAAGGAAATATTATTCAAAGAAAACCTTCGAAAGCTCAAGAGGATGGCTAATATACAATTTAAACACAGTTTTAAAATGGCAAATGTCTCTGGAAGAAAACCTTCCAAAGATATTTCCTCGCCCACCCCCAATTCTCCCACCCTCTTGAACGGCCTGCAGCGGCAATCGAACTGTCGGTTTCGAAGCGCACAAACATTAAACTTAGTATACAATTTGAACAGCTTGCCATATTAAATGTTATTCGAAGAAAACCTTCCAAAACGCAACTCACTCACCGAAACAAAACATTATCACGTAATGATTTCTGAATTATCACACAATGCATTCTTAGATGGCATACATTAAAATTTAATATACAATATAAACACAGTTTTAAAATGGCAAATGTCTCTGGAAGAAAACCTTCCAAAACTCATGGCACGAACAAATACAAATTATTCTCGCATACGGGGCAGATAATGAAATGTAGTATGAATGTTATTGAAAAGAAGGAAATATTATTCAAAGAAAACCTTCGAAAGCTCAAGAGGATGGCTAATATACAATTTAAACACAGTTTTAAAATGGCAAATGTCTCTGGAAGAAAACCTTCCAAAGATATTTCCTCGCCCACCCCCAATTCTCCCACCCTCTTGAACGGCCTGCAGCGGCAATCGAACTGTCGGTTTCGAAGCGCACAAACATTAAACTTTAGTATACAATTTGAACAGCTTGCCATATTAAATGTTATTCGAAGAAAACCTTCCAAAACGCAACTCACTCACCGAAACAAAACATTATCACGTAATGATTTCTGAATTATCACACAATGCATTCTTAGATGGCATACATTAAAATTTAATATACAATATAAACACAGTTTTAAAATGGCAAATGTCTCTGGAAGAAAACCTTCCAAAACTCATGGCACGAACAAATACAAATTATTCTCGCATACGGGGCAGATAATGAAATGTAGTATGAATGTTATTGAAAAGAAGGAAATATTATTCAAAGAAAACCTTCGAAAGCTCAAGAGGATGGCTAATATACAATTTAAACACAGTTTTAAAATGGCAAATGTCTCTGGAAGAAAACCTTCCAAAGATATTTCCTCGCCCACCCCCAATTCTCCCACCCTCTTGAACGGCCTGCAGCGGCAATCGAACTGTCGGTTTCGAAGCGCACAAACATTAAACTTTAGTATACAATTTGAACAGCTTGCCATATTAAATGTTATTCGAAGAAAACCTTCCAAAACGCAACTCACTCACCGAAACAAAACATTATCACGTAATGATTTCTGAATTATCACACAATGCATTCTTAGATGGCATACATTAAAATTTAATATACAATATAAACACAGTTTTAAAATGGCAAATGTCTCTGGAAGAAAACCTTCCAAAACTCATGGCACGAACAAATACAAATTATTCTCGCATACGGGGCAGATAATGAAATGTAGTATGAATGTTATTGAAAAGAAGGAAATATTATTCAAAGAAAACCTTCGAAAGCTCAAGAGGATGGCTAATATACAATTTAAACACAGTTTTAAAATGGCAAATGTCTCTGGAAGAAAACCTTCCAAAGATATTTCCTCGCCCACCCCCAATTCTCCCACCCTCTTGAACGGCCTGCAGCGGCAATCGAACTGTCGGTTTCGAAGCGCACAAACATTAAACTTTAGTATACAATTTGAACAGCTTGCCATATTAAATGTTATTCGAAGAAAACCTTCCAAAACGCAACTCACTCACCGAAACAAAACATTATCACGTAATGATTTCTGAATTATCACACAATGCATTCTTAGATGGCATACATTAAAATTTAATATACAATATAAACACAGTTTTAAAATGGCAAATGTCTCTGGAAGAAAACCTTCCAAAACTCATGGCACGAACAAATACAAATTATTCTCGCATACGGGGCAGATAATGAAATGTAGTATGAATGTTATTGAAAAGAAGGAAATATTATTCAAAGAAAACCTTCGAAAGCTCAAGAGGATGGCTAATATACAATTTAAACACAGTTTTAAAATGGCAAATGTCTCTGGAAGAAAACCTTCCAAAGATATTTCCTCGCCCACCCCCAATTCTCCCACCCTCTTGAACGGCCTGCAGCGGCAATCGAACTGTCGGTTTCGAAGCGCACAAACATTAAACTTTAGTATACAATTTGAACAGCTTGCCATATTAAATGTTATTCGAAGAAAACCTTCCAAAACGCAACTCACTCACCGAAACAAAACATTATCACGTAATGATTTCTGAATTATCACACAATGCATTCTTAGATGGCATACATTAAAATTTAATATACAATATAAACACAGTTTTAAAATGGCAAATGTCTCTGGAAGAAAACCTTCCAAAACTCATGGCACGAACAAATACAAATTATTCTCGCATACGGGGCAGATAATGAAATGTAGTATGAATGTTATTGAAAAGAAGGAAATATTATTCAAAGAAAACCTTCGAAAGCTCAAGATACCTTCCAAAGATATTTGCTTGCTCCCCCCACACTTTGATTACTAGAATAATTCGTTTAAACACAAAAGATTAAAATTTACCCTTGCCATGGGTATACTAAACCAAAGGGAAAACAATCATCAGAAACTCGACAACGTTCATACGTGTCGATCACTCATCCCCTCAGAAATGCGAAATTCATTCATCTCGACAATTTAAATTCACCGAACCATTGACAGTCAGCAGAGTGAGCTTCGCTGCCTTGCAAACTCCGAGAAATAAAATAACGCGAACATACGAGTATAGTTACCTTCCTTTCGTCTCGCACCATCCCCAAGCGCAGAAAAAACACCGGCGCACTAATGTCAGGCAATTCTAAAAGCAAGCGTTCACATGCCACTCGTCAAAACCACCGTCCTCCGGAGGGAAAAAAAAAACAAGTCGGAAGTGGGGGATGTTCGCAGTGGCATGGCGTAAGGGGGGGGCTCCCATACCCAGGCATGTGCCCCCCCCTGGATCCCCTGCTGCTGCCTAATTTGATTATTAGAATAATTCGTTAAAACACAAAAGATTAAAATTTACCCTTGCCATGGGTATACTAAACCAAAGGGAAAACAATCATCAGAAACTCGACAACGTTCATACGTGTCGATCACTCATCCCCTCAGAAATGCGAAATTCATTCATCTCGACAATTTAAATTCACGGAACCGTTCACAGTCAGCAGAGTGAGCTTCGCTGCCTTGCAAACTCCGAGAAATAAAATAACGCAAACATACGAGTATAGTTACCTTCCTTTCGTCTCGCACCATCCCCAAGCGCAGAAAAAACACCGGCGCACTAATGTCAGGCAATTCTAAAAGCAAGCGTTCACATGCCACTCGTGAAAACCACCGTCCTCCGGAGGGAAAAAAAAAACAAGTCGGAAGTGGGGGATGTTTGCAGAGGCATGGCATAAGGGGGGGGCTCCAATACCCAGGCATGTGCCCCCCCCTGGATCCCCTGCTGCTGCCTACTTTGATTATTAGAATAATTCGTTAAAACACAAAAGATTAAAATTTACCCTTGCCATGGGTATACTAAACCAAAGGGAAAACAATCATCAGAAACTCGACAACGTTAATACGTGTCGATCACTCATCCCCTCAGAAATGCGAAATTCATTCATCTCGACAATTTAAATTCACGGAACCGTTCACAGTCAGCAGAGTGAGCTTCGCTGCCTTGCAAACTCCGAGAAATAAAATAACGCGAACATACGAGTATAGTTACCTTCCTTTCGTCTCGCACAATCCCCAAGCGCAGAAAAAACACCGGCGCACTAATGTCAGGCAATTCTAAAAGCAAGCGTTCACATGCCACTCGTGAAAACCACCGTCCTCCGGAGGGAAAAAAAAACAAGTCGGAAGTGGGGGATGTTCGCAGAGGCATGGCATAAGGGGGGGGGCTCCAATACCCAGGCATGTGCCCCCCCCTGGATCCCCTGCTGCTGCCTACTTTGATTATTAGAATAATTCGTTAAAACACAAAAGATTAAAATTTACCCTTGCCATGGGTATACTAAACCAAAGGGAAAACAATCATCAGAAACTCGACAACGTTCATACGTGTTGATCACTCATCCCCTCAGAAATGCGAAATTCATTCATCTCGACAATTTAAATTCACGGAACCATTGACAGTCAGCAGAGTGAGCTTCGCTGCCTTGCAAACTCCGAGAAATAAAATAACGCGAACATACGAGTATAGTTACCTTCCTTTCGTCTCGCACAATCCCCAAGCGCAGAAAAAACACCGGCGCACTAATGTCAGGTAATTCTAAAAGCAAGCGTTCACATGCCACTCGTGAAAACCACCGTCCTCCGGAGGGAAAAAAAACAAGTCGGAAGTGGGGGATGTTCGCAGAGGCATGGCATAAGGGGGGGGGGGGGGGCTCCCATACCCAGGCATGTGCCCCCCCCTGGATCCCGTGATTATTACTTTGATTATTAGAATAATTCTTTAAAACACAAAAGATTAAAATTTACCCTTGCCATGGGTATACTAAACCAAAACCTATTAATACAGGGAAAACAATCATCAGAAACTCGACAACGTTCATACATATCAATCACTCATCTCCTCGGAAATGTGAAATTCATTCATTTTGACAATTTAAATTAATGGCACCATTCACAGTCAGTAGAGTGAGCATCGATGCCTTGCAAACTCCGAGAAATAAAATAAAATAACTCGAGCATCCCAGTAGTTACCTTCGTTTCGTCTCCCACCATCCCCAAGCGCAGAAAAAACACTCGCACATTCTTTTTTCATTTACTTTTTATTAAATTGGCTTAAGGAAAAAAATTAACTAAAATTCATTAAAAGCAGTGCTAACCAGTCTGCGATAAAATTTTCTTAGTCTCCATTTCAAAGAGTACACTTCGAATATGAACGATTTTCTGTTGATTCACGCTTGTACAGTCGGTAGAGCATGCGGCTCGAGAACTGGCAGTCTTGCGTTCGAATCTGCCTTCTGCCGAGTGAGGCAGGGGGGGGGTTGGGGGGGGGCGGGGGGGGGGGGGGGGGGGTACGGCTAAGGACAAAAAATACACCCACACATCACACATCAAAATTTAAATTCCAGTGGAAAAAAAAAAAAAAAAAAAAAAAAAAAAAAAAAAAAAAAAAAAAACTCAACAATGTTCATGCGTTCTTCCAAAAATGAATAACATTTAATATGATAAAACTGTTTACATTGCACATTAAATTTTAATGTACATTAAATTTTAATGGGGGTACGGCTAAGGACAAAAAATACATCCACACATCACTCATCAAAATCTAAATTAAAAAAAAAAAAAAAAAAAAAAACAATGTTCATGCGTTCTGCTAAAAATGAATAACATTTAATATGGTAAAACTGTTTACATTGTACATTAAATTTTAATGTTTGTCTGCCATTCAAGAATTAATTAAGTGATGATACTTTGATCCCGTGTGTGCCTTTTGTTTTGGATTAAATCTCTTCTGGAAACGCGTGGAAACTTTTTGCTTTTAAACGATTTTGCATCAGCTCTGGAATTTTTAGACTGCCGCATTGAGCCTCGAACCCACGACTCAATGCATGCCTCAAACCCAGGCCGCATTGAGCCACTAACCCACGAATGTGGCCGTCGTGTGTTCGATTCCCAGCTGTGGAATTTTTCGCATAGATGGTAAAAAATAAAATCAGCCTAAACACTCGATATTGCCTAATAACTTGAAAGGTTGAGGACGGCTAAGGACAAAAAATACATCCACACATCACTCATGAAAATTTAAATTCCAGTGGAAAAAAAAAAAAAAAAACTCAACAATGTTCATGCGTTCTTCTAAAAATGAATAACATTTAATATGGTAAAACTGTTTACATTGTACATTAAATTTTAATGTTTGTCTGCCATTCAAGAATTAATTAAGTGATGATACTTTGATCCCGTGTGTGCCTTTTCTTTTGGATTAAATCTCTTCTGGAAACTTTTTGCTTTTAAACGATTTTGCATCAGCTCTGGAATTTTTAGACTGCCGCATTGAGCCTCGAACCCACGACTCAATGCATGCATCGAACCCAGGCCGCAATGAGCCACTAACCCACGAATGTGGCAGTCGTGTGTTCGATTCCCAGCTGTGGAATTTTTCGCATAGATGGTAAAAAATAAAATCAGCCTAAACACTCGATATTGCCTAATAACTTGAAAGGTTGAGGACGGCTAAGGACAAAAAATACATCCACACATCACTCATCAAAATTTAAATTCCAGTGGAAAAAAAAAAAACAAAAAAAAAAAAACAACAACAATGTTCATGCGTTCTTCTAAAAATTAATAACATTTAATATGGTAAAACTGTTTACATTGTACATTAAATTTTAATGGGGGTACGGCTAAGGACAAAAATTACATCCACACATCACTCATCAAAATCTAAATTCCAGTGGAAAAAAAAAAAAAAAAAAAAAAAAACTCAACAATGTTCATGCGTTCTTCTAAAAATGAATAACATTTAATATGGTAAAACTGTTTACATTGTACATTAAATTTTAATGTTTGTCTGCCATTCAAGAATTAATTAAGTGATGATACTTTGATCCCATGTGTGCCTTTTGTTTTGGATTAAATCTTTTCTGGAAACGCATGGAAACTTTTTGCTTTTAAACGATTTTGCATCAGCTCTGGAATTTTTAGACTGCCGCATTGAGCCTCGAACCCACGACTCAATGCATGCCTCGAACCCAGGCCGCATTGAGCCACTAACCCACGAATGTGGCAGTCGTGTGTTCGATTCCCAGTTGTGGAATTTTTCGCATAGATGGTAAAAAATAAAATCAGCCTAAACACTCGATATTGCCTAATAACTTGAAAGGTTGATAGAAACACTTTCTAAAATATGTATAAATTCCGCAGCGTAACGGAGTTGTCACGAATTAATTGTTTCATCTGTTCCATCTGTGGTTTGCAGAGGAAGATGATAAATGTCAACGGTTCTAATGCGAGAAATTTCATCTGGGAATCGTCCCAGAGTAGCTCAGTCGTAAAGCACCCGCACGTTATGCGGCATACATGGGTTCGATTCCTAGCTCTGGAATTTTTGGACTGCCGCATTGAGTCTCGAACACACGACTCAATGCATGCCTCGAACCCACGCCGCATTGAGCCTCTAACCCAGGAATGCTTCAGTCGTGGGTTCGATTCCCAGCTCGAATTTTTCGCATAGTTGGTAAAAAATAAAATCAGCCTAAACACTCCAAATTGCCTAATAAATTTGCACGTTTTATGATTACATTAGCATAGTTAGAGTGTCGGCTATCAAAACCAGTTATAAATTGATTCATTAGGGTTTTTTGGGGGGGGTGTCATAACCCTCATGATGAATTTTTTGGCATACAAAATGTATATTCTTTGTTACATTATCAAACACACGTGTACATATATATGAGTTGTAGTAGCCGTAACCCTCCCTATGAAAAATTTCTGGCTACGCCCATGATTACAATAGCTTAGTTACAATATCAGCTATCAAAATAAGTTACAAATTCAGTTATAAAAAATTTTAAAAATACATGTAATGGAACATAAATTTAAATTTTAAAATAGCTTTTTACCTTATATGATTACACTAGCTGCGTGCCCGCCCATTCTTCGAACAGTAAGAAACGGAAATTTTCCTCACATGTGTAATTCGAATTAATTCCAGGGATGTGGAATCTAGAAAAGAAAAAAATATTTTAATCTTGACTTAAAGTTTGCATCATATG
>JAWZYV010004021.1:0-12242 GCA_038373885.1 Cheiracanthium punctorium
CAGGCAAAAGTCAGTGGAAATATGCAAGGGATATCGTACGCAATCTCTTAAGACACAGCAATGAAGAATTTTCCATAGCATATAAAAATCAGCTTCCAAAAGCAAGCCAAAACACGAGTTCTATAGCGTAACACATCAAACTCACAGGACGAGAGCTCAACTCACTCTGAACTGGGGCCTCTGACAGCTTGTATTTATAGTTGACTCAGAAGCTACAAGAATCTTCCAGAAAAGTCTATTTCTCGAAGCTTCCACATAAAGGGGGAATTTTGATTACGTCACAGAAGAGAAATATCCCAGCAAACACATAGTTATCGCAAACCTTACGATTCGATATCCGACTTCTCAGCTGTGTCATCAATACCGAATCACAAGTAACGATCGGAAATCTTTTAGGTGTAGAATCGAAGATATATCATTTCAAGGCATCGAACTTTTGCCAAAAGTACGACAAAAGTTATGCGCTTCTATTTCTAGCAATTTCTTGTATTCAGAAAAATGCCACATTGCTGACCTGAATAGCGAAGTCAGAACTGAATCGAATGGGTTTCGGTTCTCCTCTCAAAAATGATATACACGAAAACCATAACAATATGATAGGGAATATCATAGGCCATATGGCATTATTTTTTAAACCAACAATTATAATTTTGTAATATTATTATACTTTCAAAGTTGCCCGACCTCTCTGTTTTGATTCGTGGCAAATCGAAATCGTAACCCGCTACCTATCACCGATCGATATCTTCTACCGTGTCCGCTGAGTGTTTGTTCACTTTGGAGGACACTTTCGACACAGATCGGTTACGTTTGCCTGGTGTCCAAATGATATCTGCACTATCTGGCGTAAGATATAGTTCAGTTATCGAACTGTGAGTCGTATGTTTGCTGGGATTAGGCTATTATGCATGGTAATACAGAAAAACAATCTTTATAGACCCCATTATAAAATCGCGCCAAATGACCAAAATGTCGCCAAGCTTGGCGACTTTTGGCGAAATATCGACACATTTGGAGCCAAAAATAAGTCCCCAAAAGTGAAGTTTTCGAAGGCCTAGGACCCATATTTCTCGAGATTTCTAGAACCGCCATAGAAAAATCAATGGGGAAACCAAAACCTCCATATCTCCGGTTCTAGTTGACCGATTTTGATGCAACAAAAAGCAAAATTTAGCTATTTGAAGCCTAGAACACGAATTCTGAACTATTTTAAGCCCCAGAACCGCTGGTTGCCCCAAAAATTCGTAACAATATCAAAGAGTTTTCGTATAGCTGTTCTTTCGTAGTCACAGTGGGAACTTTTAAATATTTTGAATATTACTAATGTACACTGAAAGCTTATGAAATGCGTTGTTTTCTGCGAATTTTGTAGGCTTAAATAGAACCTAAAGTTAGTGATTGTTTAAAATGTGGAAGAACATTCGAGTTCTGAATTGCACTAAAAAATCGCCATTTGCAACACCAGAGTTATTGGAACACTCAAAGATTGTTTTAAGGAGCTACTCTGAAAACTGAATTGAAATGTTCATTCTGTGGCGTATAGCATTTGGTATGAGGAGGTACATCTTCAAAACTAATTCCAAAGGAATTAAAAAACTTTGTAAAAAACACACATAAGAAGTAAAAGGAAAGAGGATACGCACGTTTCGTTCAAAAATTGTTTTGAACTTCTTCAGTCCAAGCCCTTCGTCGTAAAGAACACAGGGAACTGAAAAGAGAAAAACAAGCAAGATGTTGCCACAAGGGGCAAAGAAAAGTCGAACAAAACCACGGAGAGGGGAGGAAAAAAAATTAAAAAAGGGGGATAAAAAGGAAAGGAAAGAAGCACAAAAAATACAGAAATAAAAAAGGAATAAAGAAAAATAATAAAAAAGGGAACACACAAATACAAACACACACACAAAAAAGAGAAAACAGAACAAACAAACAAAAAACAAATAGCACAAATTTTTTTTTTTTTTTTTTTTTTCGTTAACAACGTTTTTATCGTTTAACACCAGTATTTTGAGTGTTTTTTCAGTAATTCCAAAGGAATTATACTGTACCATGCTTATTGCTGGCAATTATACTTACATTTAAAACATTATTTTTTAGCTTTTGCAACCTTTACTGTAATATGTTTAAAACATTTTTGGTATATTTATTATTGAAAAGTACTATTGATGACCTTTAGAACTAATCTAAAAAAATTATGAGTATAAAAATTCTCTGTTTCCGAAGTAGAAAGCAGCTAACGGTACATTTCGGTCGTCTTCTGTTTCTTCTTTCATTAATTTTTAAAATATGTCAGTTAATTTTGGGATACAAGATATTTCATAAATGGTTTACTTAAAGGAAACTCGAAATTTTCCATGTACTAATATCTCTAACTTCACGTCTTTTGTAACAAAGGGAAGGAGAAGTTTAAACGAAATATTCTGCAGGAGATTAGCAAATAGTGCCACAATATACAATTATCAGTCATCTGTGCAGCTTAATAAAATTCTAAACAAAAATATACGCACGCTAAAAAAAAACTTACAAAACATGTTTGTGTGGCTATTTAATCTTTTTACATAAAACACAATGTTCAAATAGTTCCTTCTCTAAATTAAAAACTTAGAGGACCGATTTAAACGCTGTTTTTTACAAGATGATTCATGCTGTCCGTGAATGGTTTACAGCCGTTGAAATCCTTTATCTGACCAACAGAAAGTTAAGACCTTCTTTTCATTTTGACTTCCATTCTCACCCCAGAGAGCGATAGTGTTGTTACGCCTTGCAATCACGAATCGGTGTGAAAAATATGAAGCTGTATGAGACGCAAGTTCAAATGTGTGTTTCTTCCCAAAATTAAAAAACTAGAGGACTGATTTAAGTTCGTTTTCTTGAAAACTTATTCCTGCCGTCCAGAGTTAAAGTAACTGAAATCCCATATCTAGCAAATAGAACAATAGAACAAATAGATCTTTTCATATTCATGTCTGGCTTATTCTCTCGCCGGGAAGAAAGATGATGCTGTTCTTTCCTGCAACCACATCGCAGGAAAATGAAGGAATTTTGAATCTCTGAGCAATAAAAGCAGTTGGATGAATGGTATATCTAGTATTTATATATAAAAGGCAATGTTCGAATTTTTGTTTCTTCTATAAATTAAAAAACTAGAGGTCCCACTTTGAACCGCTTTTCTTTTCTTTTTTTTTTTTTCTTTCAAAAAAATCCTAGTTGTCCATAGAAAGTTTAAAGCTATTGAAATCCTTAATCTGACAAATTAAAAGAAAGTTAGTAGGGCCTAAAATGTTAATCTCAGATTCACGCTTGAATTTTTCTCTCGCACCGAAGAAAGATGTTGCTATTTTTGCTTGAAACCATATAGGTGGTTAATGGAGGAACTTTGAATCTTTAAGCAA
Organism: Cheiracanthium punctorium; assembly: GCA_038373885.1. NCBI lineage: Eukaryota > Metazoa > Arthropoda > Arachnida > Araneae > Cheiracanthiidae > Cheiracanthium > Cheiracanthium punctorium. Next base: position 3,390 of record JAWZYV010004021.1, read on the forward strand.
TCATAGCAATCAAATGAATGGTATGGCTTATATGTAGTATAAGGCGATGTGTAAATGTACGCTTTTTATGCTTATAGTTAAAATCTATTGCACCGATTTAAATGTATTTTTTTTAATGATTCATTTTATGAGTTACTAGACAAAATTAGAGCTGTTCGCATCATAATGAGGTTAGGCTATTTTTGAGACTTATGCTAGAATTTAAATTGAAAAGAGAAATTTTTTTTCTGTGAAAATAAGACATCCTGAAAGCGAATAGTTAAAACACTTTTTACTTTCTTAATTTTTGATGCTGACATAGTTTTTGAGTCATTATTTCAGATGTACGCTATACATCATCGGAAGTTAGTATCTGTAAAGTTCATGTCCCGAGTCAAATAAGTTTTTTTAAAGATTCTGCAACGATATTACAAAGCAGATTTTACTAATAATAACACATTTAAGCCCAACTGTGAAACAGTTACATTGTTCTACTGATTTTGAGTTTGCGCAGAAAAATATCATCATCGTGTCTGTCAAGACACATTTCCAAATCAAAAGCCGAAAATGGGATATTATTTGCTTCTGGTATTTTAATGCTTTTCTGCCTAAGCTTTGACTTTAGGCAAAAGTTGACAGCTACGCCATCTGATTATATTTGCAATACAGCCATAGTCATAATCTAGTTATAATTAATGAATACTTTCGGTATAAACAAATTCATATTTTTATACAATGAAAGAAATTATGATTTTAAAAACCTTTTCACAGTATAAAATCAAATGAAAATAATCCCAAAATGTTCCGCTAGCATACGACTAGCATCAAGGGCGTAGCATGACCAAAAATTGGTAGGTAGGGAGGAACTCATCGAAATGAAAAGTAGAAAAGAGAATTTTTTCTTATATTTGAAAAATAAAATGTTTTAAATAAACATATTTTGAGACCCAGTTGAGGGCACGTGCCCTCCTGATTCTCTCCCCTTCAGGCGCTACACCAATCATGACTAACATGACCTATAGACATTCCTGTAAACAATCATATGTTTTTGTTTAACTGAAACGTAAAATTTTTATTCGTTTTCACCTTTTACAGGAAATTAAATTTGTCAAGCATGTAGGTACAGTTTCACACTCCGATGTGCAATAGAAGATGATGGGATGGTTCGTCATTCTTGATTGAATAACTAACAATACGCTCATGATATATATCTTGATTATGTTTATATCTGAGACCAAAGCTTGATTCACATTGCGGTTGCGCATTCCTTGCACTACTCGATTTAAAACACGATCTCTAATTTTCCCAGACATAAGTGCGCCCATCTGCGAAGGACGAGTGCAAATGCAAAAGTGGGTATGTGTAGAAAGATGTGCAGAGCTAATTACGCTGGGCTGCAATCTAGTGAGGAAAAGCAGTTTTAAGCAATAAACTATCATTATCAATTTTCTTTCACTGAAAACAAAATTTTTCGTTTGTGGTTATAGTTTTCCTTTGATTACGAAACTGTCTACAACTAGAGAACATTCCCTCTGCTTTGTATCCGCACCCCTATTTTGCCACTGGACTCATTGAGTTAGCGCATGCGTCTTTGCGCACATGGACGCGTTTAAGCTAGGGGTATGTTAAGTTGTAAGTCCCGCTGTTGCACATTAACCCATTAAGCGTCAAAGCTCCCGTTACGGGAACATCTATTATATATTATTTTTTTCTTAAAATATTTTAACGCAATTTACGAAATACACATTTTATTTAACCATTTACACTAACACACCCTATAGTGTAAATGTTTATATAAAATGTGTATTTCGTAAATTGCGTTAAAATATTTTAAGAAAAAAAATATATAATAGATGTTCCCGTAACGGGAGCTTTGGCGCATAATGGGTTTAAGTAAATTTTCAAAAATTAACAATATTATTTTTTAACACTTTCCTCTAAAGTTTTTAATTGTTTATGATTTCGATTCATTTGCCGGTTACACACTTTATTTTTTTACATTATTATTATTTGTAAATAATGAAATACTTCATATTTCGAAAATTAATGAGCTATGCTAGATAATCTATTTTCAAGAACGTAAAGTAGAATCTATGCTAATTTAAAGCAGAATGTAATCTCGTATCAGTAAATAGAGAAAGTATATCAACAAACATTTATTTTCTGGAAGTGCAGACTAAGTTATGAATGTTGCTATAAGAATCCGTGAAATTAGTTCTTAAATATAAATGCATATGTTCTCTAACTGTTTATAACTGAATTAAAAGCAGAAGGTACTCATTTGTAATTCAACAGTAACGCATTAGGGAAAACTGGGTAGCGCTTCTTTATCTCCTCACAAATATTCATGTTTGTGGAGCTAAAATTCAGAGACAATTTAATGTTCTTTCAAATTCTTTTAAATAAATATTCTTGTAGTTAATAAATTTTCATATGGTAGTGAAGCGAGGGTTTTATAAGCGGCAATCAAAAAGTTTCAGTTTGAGGGCATGGCTGAAGCATGTGTGCAATTAACACATTCTCGTTACAGGTATATAAGCACTGACATCGAGGCGTGGTATTATTGTTGCATTCGTTTATTTCGTAAGAGCGTATGTGGAAAAGGCTGAAACTTTAAGAATGTTTACTGAATGTTGCAGTTGACGCTCATTTTTTACGAACACCTGCGATTTGAGCGAGTGGTCCCGAATGCATTACCATAAATGATTTTACTACTCGATTGTAAGAACTTTGGATTTTACGAATGATTTGAAAAGTCCCGGAAATTTGGTATGTCGACTATATACCAACGTGCTCTGGACGTGATTGGACGTGAAATGCGTCCAAACTACAGCCAGTCTTCTTACCAGCCAAGGCACTGAATGGCATCTCTCAGACTAGCCGAGTCAGATGACTTTACACTGGATTACCAGATTGAATCGTTGCACGGCCTATTTATAATGAGTGGAGAGTCACTTGTCTCTACTACCCATAGAGACGTCATTGAGTGCCGAGACCGGTACGAAAATTAGCCATCGTCCAAACAGGATATACTTACTGTTATTACCCCTTTTTATTTTGGTTGACGAAGGACGAAAGCCAGAAAGCCGGTAGACATTTAACGCAAGATGAAGAATCTGTATTGAGATGAATTCTACGAAATGGTGTGTTTCTGCTTCATGATAACGTATGTTCCCATTGAGCAAATGTCGTAACTCACAAAAGATGCACTCACAAAAGTGTAAGACATTCGTGTACCCGCTTACAGTCCTGATTTCTCTGCGACTTTCACTCCTCTGGTCCCTTAAAAAGGTCCTTGGAACGTCAAAGATTTCTCCCAGACTAAAAGCACAGAAGGCAGTGTGATGCAGTTCATCACATATTTTTAATTAGTTCTACTTTTAATTTCCCTTAAATGTAATATTCTTTACCACTTTTTTTAATTCCCATCTTTTACGCCGTTATGCAATCGTAATTTCGTTCTGTATATTGCTATGGATTTCTATGTTAAGTGCTTATTTATTCGTCCATAGACATTCAGTTTCCGTGTTTGTTCTTCTAATTTGATCTCCTCAGACTTTGCCCACATGACTTCAGTAATTATTCAGAGGTCGTAAGCTCTCTTTTATCATCGCCTGTTTGCGAGTCTTCTTTAGACATTTGTTACAACTAAATTATGTCTGACTGCCCATTGGAGTTTTTCAATTCGGCGATTTAATTGGCAACCGTTCTTTCCAGAGCCTGGCGCTATCGCCAAGCTGGCTTACTGTGTCCCTATGCTTTTCTCCGTTACTGAACGCTTTTTAATCCGGTGTAAAAGCCGTGTTTGTTGGTTCTATACTATCAGCCACTGTTAAAATAACTCTTAATATTTTAAATAATCGACTTTAAAATTTATCCGGATTTGTTCATTCATTTGCAGAGCCACGAACTAAGTTTTTCGCAAACGCTATGTAAAATATGCGATCACTGTGGTCTCTACTAAAATTTTAAATCTAATTTTAATTTTCATCATTCAAATATACCATAGGCAGTTTCGAACTTCCTGAAGCAGCAGAAAAAGGAGTTTCACCGAAGTGGCATAGTCAATCTTGTAAAGTGGTGAGATGATTCCTGAATGCTGAAGGCGATTTCGTTTGAAATGCATTCCAAATATGCACTGTACTGTATGACATTCGAGCAGGAAACTTTAGTCAAACAGAAATTAATACTCGTAAAATGAAAACTCACTGCTATGTTCATAAAATATTTTTGAAAAGCTAAGATGCATCAAAAGCATCAACATTATTGTATTTTTAATATTACAAGACGTTATACCCAAAGTATTTACTCTATTACCCATTTTACCCCACCTTTATGGGAAAACAAACTCTTAATAAAGTTTAATATTTTTGCATTTAAAAATAATATAATTACATAAAATCACTTTACGTGTAAAGAAAATGAATGCATTGTATATAATGATTCACAGAAAAGGAGCATGTTTAACATGAGTAAGAGGAAACAGCCCATGTTTCCAACCCATTTTACCTCATCATGCCTATTAATTTTGTTTAATTAAAACTTTTTAATTCGTCAAAACATACGTCTTTAGTAATCCTTTTAATTGGAATTTAAATGCTAACAATGCCGAAAAAATGCATAAAATAAGTCAGCTTCACAAAATATATTCAAAAGAAATAGACTTGATGCCCTTCTCGAAGACTTGAAAATTACGTCACGTGCGGACAAAATTTGCATGAAAATCCTACGAAATCATTCAGTAATCTGGCCTAGAGCCAAACAGTTCTTTCCCAATTCGAAGAAATCTACAAATCGTCAAAATTTAAGACTTTTTTACATAGAATGTAATAATATATGATGTGAAAAGAAACGGCTAATCACGCTGACACTATGATAGTTACATTTCTTTTAAGAACTTGACTAGAATACAAAATATAGAAAAATACTTATTCAATTCTTTTAAAAGAAATCTTCATTGTTATAAATGTCATTGGACAAATTTGATAAGTGCAGTTCTATTTATTTTATTTTATTTTTTACTCACAAAATTAAAGTAGCTAGATATAGTAACCAACGAAAACAAATTTTATAAAACTTAATGCATGTTAAGATTGCTTTTTATGTAAGAACTAGCTGAAGTACCCGTTCTTCGCACGGGAATGAATGGACTTTTTGATATTACGATTTGTGGTGATTACTATTCATTGTAATAAACAGATATAGCAAAGTGGATATCGCGTTATATTGTGTCCAATAATCATGCATACCGAATTGCAAGGCAATCGTTTGTACGGTGCAGAAGGCCATGCGGCGTAGCTCAATCTAGTGGCGAGTTTTAGCAAAACGGATACGGCGAAAATATTTTTCGCATTCAGATATCCATGTATACGAATTTTCATGACTATCGGCTGGACAGTCCTGAAGTTCATGTGTTGACGCGACATCTAGTGGCAAGTTATAGGAAAATGGATAGCGCCAAATTCTTCCCCGTGTTCAACTATCTATGTACACAATTTTCATAACGATCATTTGCACAGTCAAGAAGTGATACACTGCAGGGCCATCTAGTAGTTAATTAAAGTAATGATTTGCTACAGCGCCGTGAAGTAGCGAGTTATAGCAAAATGGATAACGCCAAAATATTCTCATTGTTCAAATAGCTATGTATACTGATTTTCATAGCGACCGTTTGAATGGTCAAGAATTTGGCCTGCTGCAGCGTCATCTAGTGGCGACTTAAAATAATAATGCATTGCAGTGTCATCTAGTGGTGAGTAACATCAAAAGGAACGCAGTTAGAATATATTCTTCGTGCTCAAATGTGTAAGTATAAAAAATTTTATGCCGTTCGGTCGAACGGTATAGAAGTTGATGCTTTTCAGCGCCATTTAGCGGCAAGTTACAGCAAAATGGATAGTGAAAAATATTCTCCGTGTTCTAATATTCGCGTGTACCAAATTTCATCGAAATCGGTTGGACGATATTCGCATAGCAAACGGCTAAACGGAATAGAATTCGACGTTCTGCTGCGCCACCTGGTGGCAAGTTAGAGGAAAACGGATAGCATAAAAAGCTTCTCCATGATAAAAGACTTAGGTGAACCAAATTTCAAGGTGCAACGGTGCTCAACAGTGCTGGAGTTTTTCAACCTCATACACTCATACCAACATTCATTTTTATCTATAACCAGTGTCATTATATATCCCAGTCTCAAATAAAATCCAGTTTCAAATCTAAGCCTCGCCAAAGTGCCAACATACGCCATTTTGCAAGCGTTTTTTCAGGAAATCATTCGAAGCATTGACTTAGCAGCAATAATATATGGGAAATGGTTCGACCGCGAAAAAGTAAAGCAAGCCTTTATTTGAAAAGTTGAATCCCTTAATACAGCCGATTTTTTTTAAATTATCAACTATAATGTGTTTTATTCATCGTTACTCCGATGTACTAAATGAGAAGATTTCAACTTTCTGAAATTTGGCGGAATTCCCCCAACTTAAATCAATGTACTCATTTGGCGAGAATTCTGGAGATAGATCAATTGAAATCCCTTAATAACTGCATTATTTCTTCACGGATCATTAAAATTTAACGCTGTATTCTAATAAAACCTTTGCACTTGTTTTCAAAAATCTATTTCCTTAAGCTCTCAATAAATTGCGCCAAGCCGAAATCTGTGCAAACCGCTAGAACTCACTTTCACAAAATCGGCATTTGAGCCATTTTATTTTTTCGCCAAACTAAAATAATTTACCTATTAGCCTCGGAAATCTTCAATTCTTATTGTTTTGCGTGTAAAGCATTACATTCCTGCTCAGATTTCCCATGCACACGATATTATAATTTAAAAAAAATAACCTTACGAATATAAACTAACAAAAAAAAATCATTATTATTCTTTTATTTTTACTTTGAGAATTTAAAACATTTTATTCGGCAAAATCGCCACACATGGCAACCACGATCCTTATTTCACACATTTTTCACTACAGGGGTTACAATTACGGAAAGCTTTTTGCGTGAATAGCATAAAAAATCTCTTAAATTCCGGGAACGGGTGGACTTTCAAAGTTTTAAAGTGGACTACGATTTATTCTATATTATTTTACATATCTGTGCTAAATTTCAGGCCGATAGGTACATTTTTGTGGATTTGTATACGAACGACATTTTATTCGGCAAAATCGCCACACATGGCAACCACGATCCTTATTTCACACTTTTTTCACTACAGGGGTTACAATTACGGAAAGATTTTTGCGTGAAGAGCATAAAAAATCTCTTAAATTCCGGGAACGGGTGGACTTTCAAAGTTTTAAAGTGGACTATGAGTTATTCTATATTATTTTACATATCTGTACTAAATTTCAGGCCGATAGGTGCATTTTTGTGGATTTGTATACGAATCAAATCCACAAACAAACAAACAAACAAACAAACAAATAAACAAACAAACAAACAGAATTTCATTTTTATTTATATCTCTTCGAACTGACCTAAGTTAAAATAAATCATTTAATAAACTGAAAATTAAGATATCTTTTAACAAGCTTTACTTTTTAATATGAGATACAATAAATTTACAACAGATTTTAAACTTTCTGAAAATAAATAAATAAAATTAAACATAATTGCATTGCAACATGATTTTAAAAGCGATAAAATTAGAAGTATTGTGTATCAATGATTTGCTTTTCAAGCTTCATAATTATTGTAAGTTTATCACTTAAGGTGAACATTTCGCGAATTAATTACTTTTTCAACTATAGTAAAAATAGTTTTTAATTAATTAAAAAATATGCAATATTTTTAAACCCATTTTTAAGTTTTAATCATTTTAGAATTAAAAAAAAATACATGATTTTCTTCAAGTATTTTTATTTGTATTAGTTTCAATTAATTAATTTACTTTTTGCAGAGAGACACAGTTTTAAGTTTTAGAAGAAAATAAGCAAGGTTTTAAATTTAGAAATTTCATATTTAGACCGTATTATAAATAAAATATAAAATAAAAGTAAGAAAATCTGAAACATTTTCAGATTTTAAATACGCACTAAAGTGCTATATATTAAAACCGTGGCTTATATCTGGAGAAGAAATTTTAACAATATTGATATTGTACCAGTGATCATCAATTCTATTATATATATATTTGGTATAAAACATGCATAAATATGTTTTACATTTATTATATTTTTAAAATTTTGATATAAAATATGTATAAATATATATTATATTTTTCTATTTTTAAAATTTTGTTATGCAATATATTTAATAATTTTAATTATGTCTCATTTACGTATTTTCCTTTCAAACATTTCTCTGGCAAAAGTTCTGGCTTCTTAAAAAAAAGTGTTAATCCCGAGGACTAAAAATAACTATCTGAGGCTACCTGTTGAATTTTAGAAAAAATTAGAAACTAATGAAAAGCACAAATTTAACTGAGAAGTGGGTTATCAAATGCTCACTTTCTTTAAGAAGTCTTACAAATTCAGGTTCTGGAGACCAAGCAATTAAAAAAGAGAAAGAAAGAAAAAGTAAGAAAATCTTATACAATTTCAGATTTTAAATACGCACTAAAGTACTATAAATTAAAAGCGTATCTTAATCTATGCGCCTTCCCTATTTTCCTTGCTTATTCCATTAAGTTGAAAAGTGCATCATTATTCATGAGTGTGCCGTATTTTTCTCCCTTTTTTCATAAAACACATCTTTGGAATCGAAATCTACCTTAAAATCGCCTACTAAAACTGTTTTACAATCTTCCTCAAGCATATTCTAACTATACTTTTCCTTTGTAATAATAAACTGTCGCGTTTGTCAGTTTCTAGCCAAATTTGGATGATATCGCCAAGCTAAGTTCGGTTTTGAAGTTATTTTTTGGCACCTAAC
>JAWZYV010004022.1:0-12555 GCA_038373885.1 Cheiracanthium punctorium
AATGTGTGTCAATAATGCACTAGAATCAAATGGTCATATTAAAAAATGCCTATGAACAAAGGGACATGTATGTAACTCGCATATCTCAAAAACTATTGGTCGTAGAATGTTGAGATTTGATATTTTAGGATTGTTCTATGATCTAGTTGTGCACCTCCCTTTTGGTCGCAATCGAATGGATAGTTTATGTACAGACCGCCCAAAAGATTCGAAATACATTACGCTCACTATGGGCCGAAATTCATTAAACTCGCATATCTCAAAAACTATTAGGCGTAGAATGTTGAAACTTTATATTTAGGATTGTTGTAACATCTAGTTGTGCACCTCCCCTTTCGGTTCCATTCGACTGAATAGTTTATCTACAGGACCGCCCAAAAGATTCGAAATACATTACGCTCTATGGGCCGAAATTCATCAAAGCGTTTTTTAGAGGTATTGGGCTATTTCAAACGACTCAGATGTGATATATGCTGTAAAGAGTTAGAAAATGAATTTCTCCATTAAAAAAAGTGTCTTTATCATTTACAGTTCTGCTACAGGAACACTCAAAAGATTTCCAATACATTACGGTCAATGGCAATTTTAGGGGCATTCATCCATTTCAAGCACAATACCGTCCTACCACATAAGTTAGGTAATGGTCCGACCACGGTCACGTGCCTCCCTCAAGAACTATGCCAAAAGTCGCCAAGCTTGGCGACTTTTGGTGTACGTGTGTGCATATTTAACTCTCAAATCTCAAAAACTATTATGAAATTTCATATATAAGAATGTTGTAACATCTAGTTGTGCATCTCGATTTTTGGTTCCAATCTACTGGAGAGTTTATTTACAGGACCACCGAAAAGAATTTCAGTACTTTAATGTCTATGGACATCTTCAATATAATACAACTGTAGACAGTCATTGTTTGGTACATGCCCAAAATCTCGCCGTCTGTCCTCGACCTTGGCGAGTTTTGCCGAAATCGCAATTGGCGTAGTCAGTCATTTGGCCTGCCCAAATATCGCCATTGTCACGTCTTGGCGATTTGGCGAAATATCGCCAATTGCGTTTGGTCATGTTGTATGCTAAAATCTCGCCAAATGTCGTCGACATTGACGAGTTTCGCCGAAATATCGCCAAATTTGCGCCAAAAATTATTTCCTATTTTGTATAACTCTAAAACTTTAACCCGTAGAATTTTGAACTTTTGTATTTAGAACTATTGTAATATCTAACTGTTTTCAATATCTTTTTTGACAGCAATCGACTGGGAATTTATTTACATGGTGAGCCAAATGACTTTAAATACATTGAGGTGTATGGATGCATTCAATTCATTGAAAGTCTGTGGTCAATGACTACTTTGGCTATCCCCAAAATCTCGCTGACTATCTCAAGTTTGTCGGCTTTTGGTGAAATATCGCCAAATAAAGTGTCAGAAGGAAATCTTTCAAATTGAACTCAGCTTGGCGATATCGAAATATTTGGCTAGAAATCGCTAAACCTTACTATTATTGATATTTTATCTCTTTCAAACAAATAAGTTTGGAGGAAGTGCGTCGAAAATACTTTTGATTTAATAGACGTGCATGGAAGTCATGTGTTGTACACATCAGACTTTTTTTTTTTTTCAATAATAGAAAGCGTCTATTTCTGAGTATTAAAGGCTAAGTTTCATGGATATAGTTTAGATAGTTCTGTTACAGGGACCAGGCGCGTAGCCAGAAAACTTTTCGGGGGGGGGGGGGAATATGAACTTATATGTGTATAAATAGACGGAATTTCATCACTAATCCAGAAATTATGGGGGGGGGATATATCCAGATATCCCCCCCCCCCGCTAAGCCCCTGACAGGGACAGCCAAAATAATTCTAATACATTAAGATGTATGGTTATTTCTTTAACTTCTGAACTGATTGTAAAACTTTTTTCACTGACAGAAAGCTACACTGAGTATTACGGCTACTTTTCATGAATATATCACAAATAGGTCTTTTACAGAGATACTCCTTTAAATTACATTACGGTCTCTGGAACTGATGAGCCGATTCTAAAACTTTTTACTTCCTAGTACAGAGTATAAGCAAGTAATGTGTAATTCCGAAAAATTTCGATGAAAAACCGATTTTGACTACCTCTAAATTTAATCTAAATCGCAGAATTTTTTCGGTGCATCTCATCGTACGCTCACATAAATGCGTCTGCAACCCATTTTGACAAATGGCAAGTCTATTTTGATCAGTTTTCCATGCCGTCTGTACATATGTGTGTACGTACGTATGCATGTAACTCACATATCTCAAAAACTATAGAGTCGTAGAATGTTGAAATTCTGAATTTAAGATTTTTGTAACATGTAGTTGTGCACCTCCCGTTTACGTCCCAATCGACAGGATAGTATATCTACAGGACCGCCCAAAAGATTCGAAATACATTACGCTTATATTCCGAAATTCATTAAACTCGCATATCTGAAAAACTATTAGACGTAGAAAGTTGAAACTTTATATTTAGGATTGTTCTAACATCTAGTTGTGCATCTCCCCTTTCGGCCCCCATTCGACTGAATAGTTTATCTACAGGGGCTCCCAAAAGATTTTAAATACATTACGCTCTGTGGGCCAATATTCATTAAAGCGTATTTTAGAGTTATTAGTCTACTTCAAACGACTCAGAAGTGATACATGCTGTTAAGGGTTACAAAATGAATTTCTCCACCGAAAAAAAGTGTCTTTATCATTTATAGTTCTGCTACAGGAACACTCAAAAGATTTCCAGTACATTACCGTCAATGGTAATTTTAGGGACATTCACATCCATTTCAAGCACAATACGGTCCTACCATATAGTTAAGTAATGGTCCGACCGTGGTCACGTGCCTCTCTCAACAATTACGCCAAAAGTCGCCAAGTTTGGCGACTTTTAGTGTACTTGTGTATGCATTTTAACTCGCAAATCTCAAAAACTATTAGCCGTAGAATGTTGAAATTGCATATATAAGATTGTTGTAACATCTAGTTTTTCATCTCGATTTTTGGTTGCAATCTACTGGAGAGTTTATTTACAGGATCACCCAAAAGAATTTGAGTACATTAACGGTCTATGGACATCTTCAATTTATTACATCTGTAGACAGTCATTGTTTGGTCCATGCCCAAAATATCGCCATTTGTCAACGTCCTTGCCGATTTTTGGCAAAATATTGCCAAATTTGGTGATAGTCAGTCATTGTTTGGTCCATGCCTAAAATCGCGCCATTTGTCTGCAAGTTTTTCCGAAATATTGCCAAATTTGGCGCCAAAAATTCTTTTGTATTTTGCATAGCTCAAAAACTTACCTGTAGAATTTTGAAATTTTGTATTCAGAACTATTGTAACATCTAACTGATCATCTCTTTTTTTAATACAATCGACTGGGTAATTTATTTGCAGGGTCAGCCAAATGACTTAAAATACATTAAGATGTATGGATACATTCAAGTCTGTGGTCAATGACTACTTTGGCTATCCCGAAAATCTCGCAAACTATCTCAAACTTGTCGGCTTTTGGTGAAATATTGCCAAATTAAGTGTCAGAAGTAAATCTTTCAAATTGAACCCAGCTTTGCGATATCAGAAATATTTGGCTAGAAATCGCTAAACCTTACTATTGCTGCAGTATTTTATCTCTTTCAAACAAAATAAGTTTAGATGAAGAAGGCCGAAAATATTCATTAAAGCGTAAAATATTCATAATCAACCGTCTCATTTCATCAAGACATGTATTATGCTGTGAAGTACTGTTAAGAATTTGCTATACACAGCATCCCCCAAAAGGTGGTAACATGCTTTAATTCTTTATCTGTCAGAGAAAAAGGAGCAAGTAAATTGAAAAAATGTTCAAAATAAGAATTGAAAAAGAATCTGTGAAGAAAAAGTTCTTTCCATTACTTATTTATATTACACTTTTTAAATTTGTAAACAAATCCCGTACACAAAAAAAAAAATCCCAGTTAGTAAAATGTGCTCAATATGCTAATTTAGTAACATACAAAATTTCAGCCTTTCATCATAAAATGTATCAGAGATATCTTTAAACAATGATCAAGGGCTGTATATGAATTTGAATGTTAAGGTTTATTGATAGAGCACAGATTATTTTCTTTCCTAATTTCTGAATGACCCCTGAAATGCAACCATTCCACTTGTTTTCTCCCCTTCAAAGGCTGTAGAAAAGAGGTTTAAGTCAGCATGTATTTATCTTCACATCTCAGATATTTTTTACATAATTTTCTCAAATTTTGTTCCTCACCTCATTAACTTATGGGGCACATTTTACTAATTGAGAATTCTTTTGTATGGAGGTTCATATACAAATTTAAAAAGTATAACATTTTAAAAATTGAAGATAGAAATTTTTTCTTAACATAGTCTTTTTCCTTACCTCATTTTGAATATTTTTTCAATTTACACTGCCCTGGGACCCCCTGTATATAAGTCACTGTCTTTGCACTATGTCTACCATAGCTAATTTATGTTCTCCTCCTTCCCGTTGTTTTTAAGTTCTTTGCCAGTAGAGTTTCAATTATGTTTTTAATCAACAATAAAATAATTGTTCATTTACCACAAAAGGACCCTGTTATTATTCTCAAGACACCATGCTTATTACATGTTAAAGTGGAATCGACTTCCATATATTAGACTGTAAGCCTGCCGCTCACCTATAAGTGTGTTTGGTGACCTAGAATGATTAATTTTTTCGAGTGCTTAGCATCACTGGTTTGTTTTAAAGCTGTTCAAAAATCCTGCAACACATATTTTCATGAGATTTAACCCCGATATACACAGTGAGTGAATAAAAAGTCTTTTTGTTTTTTTAAGAAATATACTTCATGCAAAGGGTTTCTAAAGATATTAGAGTTTTTATTTATTAATTTTCCATCCTATTTTTCCTGGCTTTTGAGTTTGGCATTTTGTTAATATTTTATATGCAATACCTCATTTATTTCTTTTACCTTCTACATTTTCAAGCTTTCATTTATAGCAACTGGCATCCTCAAAATTTACCGATGATCTTAAAAGATATAGCAAATAAAATATTTGGGTACTGTTTGAATATTTGCCACCAAGGTCAGATGAAGTACAGTGAAATCTCTCTATAACAATATTTTGGGGGTCGAAATAATATATCGTTGTAAAGAGAATTATCATTATAGAGAGAATCGATATTGGAACGAAAAGATTTTTGATTTTTGTTCTTCATATATCCCATACCCTGCGGTGTCACCAGAAAGTGTTCTGTTTTCATTCAGCGCACCCTCGCGAGTAATATATAATAAATAAAAGGAGAAAAGCATGTGCATAGTTTTCAGTAATTTTCACAACACTCACAAATTTTAGTTAAATACTTTGCCGCCTCGCCAGGGATTCTAGCGGAGATATACCTTATAAATATTTATAGCATACTAGCAGAAGTACCCGTTCTTCGCACGGGAATCAATGTACTTTTTGATATTACGATTTGTAGTGATTACTATTTATTGTAATAAACAGATACAGCAAAATGGATATCGCATTATATTGTGTTCAATAACCATGCATACCGAATTTCAAGGCAATCGTTTGTACGGTGCAGAAGGCCATGCGGCGTAGCGCAATCTAGTGGCGAGTTTTAGCAAAACGGATACGGCGAAAATATTCTTCGCATTCAGATATCGATGAATACGAAATTTCAGGACGATCGGCTGGACAGCCCTGAAGTTTATGTGTTGACGCGACATCTAACGCGAAACTCTTCCCCGTGTTCAAATATCTATGTATACCTATTTTCATAGCGATCAGTTGCACAGTCAAGAAGTGATACACTGCAGCGCAATCTACTGGTTAATTAAAGAAATGATTTGCTACAGTGCCGTCAAGCGGCGAGTTATAGCAAAGTGGATAACGCCAAAATATTCTCATTGTTCAAATAGCTATGTAGACTGATTTTCATAGCGACCGTTTGAATGGTCAAGAATTTGGCCTGCTGCAGCGTCATCTAGTGGCGAGTTAAAATAATAATACATTGCAGTGCCATCTAGTGGTGAGTAACATCAAAAGGAACACAGTTAGAATATATTCTTCGTGCTGAAATGTGTAAGTATAAGAAATTTTATGCCGATCGGTCGAACGGTATAGAATTTGATGCGTTGCAGCGCCATTTAGCGACAAGTTACAGCAAAATGGATACTGAAAAATATTCTCCGTGTTCTAATATCCGCGTGTACCAAATTTCATCGAAATCGGTTGGACGATATTTGCATAGTAAACGGCTAAACGGAATAGAATTTGACGTTCTGCTGCGCCACCTGGTGGCAAGTTAGAGGAAAACGGATAGCATAAAAAGCTTCTCCATGATAAGACTTAGGTGAACCAAATTTCATGGTGCAACGGTGCTCAACGGTGCTGGAGTTTTTCAACCTCATACACACATACCAACATTCATTTTTATCTATAACCAGTGTCATTATATATCCCAGTCTCAAATAAAATCCAGTTTCAAATCTAAGCCTCGCCAAAGTGCCAACATACGCCATTTTGCAAGCGTTTTTTCAGGAAATCATTCGAAGCATTGACTTAGCAGCAGTCAATATGGGAAATGGTTCGACCGCAAAAAAGTAAAACAAGCCTTTATTTGAAAAGTGGAATCCCTTAATACAGCCGAATTTTTTACAATTATCAACTATAACGTGTTTTATTCATCGTTACTCCGATGTACTAAATGAGAAGATTTCAATTTTCTGAAATTTGGTGGAATTCCACCAACTTAAATCAATGTACTCATTTGGCGAGAATTCTGTAGATAAATCGCTTGAAATCCCTTAATAACTGCATTAATTCTTCACGGATCATTAAAATTTAATGCTGTATTCTAATAAAACCTTTGCACTTGTTTTCAAAAATCTATTTCCTTAAGCTCTCAATAAATTGTGCCAAGCCGAAATCTGTGCAAACCGCTAGAACTCACTTTCTCAAAATCGGCATTTGAGCCATTTTATTTTTTTGCCAAACTAAAAAAATTTACCTATTAGCCTCGGAAATTTTCAATTCTTACTGTTTTGCGTATAAAACATTTCATTCCTGCTCCGATTTCCCATGCACACGATATTATAATAAAAAAAATATTAATCTTACAAATATAAACTAACAAAAAAAAAAAAAAAAAAAATCATTATTATTCTTTTATTTTTACTTTGAGAATTTAAAACATTTTATTCGGCAAAATCGCCACACATGGCAACCACGATCCTTATTTCACACTTTTTTCACTACAGGGGTTACAATTACGGAAAGCTTTTGGCATGCAGAACATAAAAAATCTCTTAAATTCAGGGAACGGGTGGACTTTCAAATTTTTAAAGTGGACTATGATTTATTCTATATTATTTTACATATCTGTGCAAAATTTCAGGCTGATTGGTCCATTTTTGTGGATTTGTATACGAATCAAATCCACAAACAAACAGAATTTCATTTTTATTTATAAGGATTTGAATAACAAATATATAATGTCTAAATAAATAATACCTGAATGCCGCAAAAACATTTTTAAAAATGTATTAGATATTAATTGAAAATACATACCCATTAATTTATCCTTATTTATTTTGCTTCATGCCTTTATCAAAATCTTTTATGATGTTAAATTTCACTTCGATAGATATTTGTTTTCTTTTAGCCATTTGCTTTCGATTTTCACTAAACAAACTTCAAAGTAAACAAAACTCATAAATAATTTAAAATATTCTCGTGTAATAATCGACCTCGATAGGATTAATCGGAGGTTGAAATTCTCACTCAAGTTCAGACAAAAGAACGTATCGCTTTCTATATCAGTTCCGGTGAAAGGAATCCTTGACCATTTTTTAAAGAGGGGGATAGGAATCAAAGATGTGTCATCCAGGAAATGCCAGCTGTCCTTCAACCTTACGAGAAATGCACTTTCTCATTACTATAGTTAACATTAGTATAGTGTTACATCAGCAAAACGAAACTTAGAAGACGCTCTTTGGCAGAGGTGTGGTCCAACACATTCCAACCACATTTCACCTCGACTTTCTTTGTGTAGCTTTCAATGTCTGTGCATGAGTTGGGCTTCTGATGCATCGTAGAAAAAAAATATATCATAGTAGAGAGACTTATTGTGATGTAAGGGATAATTATTACCATCGTTGTAGAGAGAATCATCGTTGTAAAGGATATCGTAATACAGAGAACTGTTTTACATTAAACTAAAGGGATTTCAGCCAGGACTATGAAAAAATATCGTTATAGAGGATATCGTTGTAGCGAGATTCTACTGTATTTTACAGTGATAAATATGCCAAGGATCATGTATAAGAATGTATATGGAGAACTGTTTTGATGGCAAACCATAATAGGAGATGTTTATTGATTATGCACATGCGTAAATTGCAAAAGAATCTCCAAAGAATGAAAAGTCACCATTGGTGGCAAATATCCATGTTCTTGAAATTTATGCTTAATAGATACTTTTGAGAGGAATCAGAAAGTAATGTTTTTTTTCGTATGCCAGTATTTCACCAAGCCAAAACTACTGAAACTTGGTACATATGTGAGTTTTTTAACATGGATGCTAGATTAGACAGCATTTTCCAAAATTTGTAACCTGTTGAGGGGTAGGGCGCAAAATATTTTTTCCACATATCTCTCTATCTTAAAGAAAATAACAAGATATCCATAAAGTTCTTGGTGTAAATACAGTACTCACGAGTAGTAACTAAATTATTTTCAGGATATTTTGAAATTCGTCTTCTAAGGAAGGTAGATAGCCGCCTTTCTTTTATCTCACTTTTTTTTCTTTTGAAAGAAAAAATAAATTTCCTGTTAAATTGTTGTTATAAAATGTGGCAAACATAAATCCTATGTTTATGCTCAGCTTGCTTGTAAATAAAATGTTTGAAAATTTGTTTGAATTTAATGTAAAAAAAGGTAATAATAACAATACTTTTCAATACACCTAATATGTTAATTATCCTACTAATATTATAAATGTGATGATGCCCTACCAGACATCAGAAAAATTAATTCTAGAAGCCTCTTCCTAAGAACAACAATTTAAAATTTATTTTCACACATAACTTTTTCTCCTCTTAGTCTATTAGTACTCCTATTTTCCAAATCTACTTACAAACATAAAGCAGAAAAGGTGCTTGTGAACTGGAAAAGTGCATCTGAACTCGCCTGTGCAAAAAATTGACACATGACATACAAAAGGTTGGTCACCCCTATCCTAAGACCTAAAAGCACCTGGGCAATGAAGCTAGTCTGATGCAAAGTACATTTATCTTTTTATTTTTTGAGTTATTCACTCCGGGAAACCTCTGTAGCAGGCACGAAAGTGCCCTAACATAAAAAATAGCTGAACTTTACATGTCATTAAATCTGAAGACTGGAGGGAAAAACTTTGTAAACATGTATATTTAAACTGTCATTAACAGATTTGTCAGCATCATACATGCATTTAGAGTATTCCTTAATTTTAATCAATTTTTGCACAAAAACCTGGTATCTACAAATTAAAATTCATTGGGAATTTCAATAAGAAAATAACATCGATAAATAAAGAAATATCTGTATGTGTTATTTGGCGAAGTTCTTAATTTCAATTTATCGCACATTGGTCTCTCTCTAAGTCCACATTTTAAATAAGGAAATAGCATATTATAATTTTCATTAACTACAGTTAATGAAACGTGAATGATTAATTGTATTTGTGAACAAATCTTTCACAAACACATGCAGATCTTTTAGGTAGATTTGACCGTAAAAATCAGCTGTAACTAGTAAAAATCTTAAGTACATTTAATTTAATAAATTTTGTAAGAAATTAAAATATGAATGCAAAATTGGTGTCTATTTTTAACCCTACTGCAGTGAAGATTTAAACAGAGGAATGATAAACAAACAATTGTCATCCCCAACAAGAACAGAAAAAGACTAAAATGGGAATGTTATAGCATAATTTTCTGTGCAGTTTAATTAATGGAGTCTTCGCTAAAAAAAAAGCGAATTTCCGTGTTTTTGCAGAAGTCTTTCGTGCCTGCAGTAGGCAATCCACATATTTGAACATAGCAATAGTACTTTTTAATCACTGTATCTACTGTATCTATTTCTTACATATGTTCAAGGATCTAGTGTACATATAAAGTTATATTCATTAACTTTTTTCCCCCCCATGAAAAAAGTTAATGAAGTTTTTTTTTTGTTATGAAGTTTTTTTTCCCCCGTGAATTTAAAAAGACATTTATTTCATAGCAATATGCTAATTTATTAAAAGTAATTTCTTATCTTTGACAACAGGGGGGGAGGGGGAAAGCTGCATAGAGCACCTTACTTGTATGGTGAAGTAGCGATGAAGCCAGCACAACTGATGATGGGCTTATAGCGTGCCCAAAGTATGCATTTACCGATTCTTAGGTATTTTAATTGTTTTAGCTATGGATTATAATCCTTAATTTTTAATCACTTTTAAAAATGACAACTAAGGAACAAAAAAAAAAAGGAACAAAAAGTTAAAAAAAGGAACAAAATGTGACAATGTTAAAATTATTTATTTATGTTATCTTTGACAATATTACATGAATGTAATATAGAAGCACGTTACTAACAGAATAAATATACAAGATATCCAAACAAAATGCTGATTATGTACATTATACAAAAGACTGCAGTATTAAATGTCAAAGACATTATTTACAAATTCATTGAATACAAAAAAAAAAAGAGAGAGACTTCTATACTATGCAGTTGATGAAAGCACGGGAAATGAAGCATAATAATAGTCCTTTGAGATGTAGCAGAATTTTTAATGAATTATTTAACTCTTCTCTGAGCTGTGCCAATATTACACTGGTTCACCTAAAACAAAACAAAAAAAATTATTACATAACTGAAAATTTTGTTCTTTTGATGATGCACAGTAATAAAAAAGGTCCATAGAAAAGCTTGAAATAAGTAATGACAACAGTAACTAATGCCGTGAGATTAGTCCAAACAGCCACCATAATCAACAGTTCTTGCAACAAGTCTAGCTGCTAGTGAGTATTTAAGAGTATATTATTCGAGTGTTTCTTTCTCCTTTGGATGTATTTTAAAGTTACATATGAAATTACAAAATGCTTCCAAAAAAAGTTACTTATATTATTATTTTGTAGTTGTTGTTGTTCTTTTCTTACATCATTATTGATTAAATTTTTAAGCTAAGCCAAAAAATTAAATAAAATAAAAATAAGTACAATTTACCATTATTACAAAAAATTTTTATTTTGCTGTAACGTTAATAGTTTTGATGTCAGTTTCAAAATCTAATTTTGAGCCCTGGCCTGTTGTATAGCTGCATGTAAAACAGATAATGTTATTTCAGTGCAGATTAATTAAGTAACATTAAAACAACTGTTAGAAAACCCACAGTGTCCACTAATATCAAGAACAAAAATAGTATCATTAGTAGCCTCACTGACATAAAAAGTCAGCAGTTTAGTAGCCATTTTCTTAATTTGCCAAAATAGTATCATTTTTGAATGATTTTGTAGTTAAGAAATAAGCATATGTCATTTAAGAAGGAATGAACAAAATAATAAATAAAAATTTTCATATGTTATATAACAGAGCATGTAGTATATTTATTTTTATAGCACATGTAAAAAAACAGATTAGAATGTTTGATGAATACCAATCACAACTTAGAAAAGAAAAGGGAGTTGACAAAAACCAAAATTTTATTTTCAAATTAGTCACCTGAAATAAGGTACAAGTAGCCAAAAACTTGAAAATAGTATGAAAATGATGTTTTTATTCAAAAAAGTTGCTCAAGTTGCCTTATTTTTAAATTTGTACCAAAAGTCACCTTTTTAGTAGCTGGAGGACACCCTGAAAATATGATAAAACTGATTTTGGCAAATTACAAGTACTCTCAAAGATAGCGGGGCATGTTAAAGAAAACAATTATTTTGTCATTTTCAGGATGAGCATCAGGGTCAAGCTAACATAAAATATCCTCTAGCATGGATGCAAAACAGGTAAAAAAAGCTTTAGCAAAACATTAAAATGGCAATTTACCTATAAAAGTCAATGCTAATTAAATTTTTTGAAAAAAATATTAATAAAAATAGACACCAAGAACATTAATTATTATCATTTAATTACTTTCAAAATACTTCTGTTTAGCAATCAGAACTTGTTTTAAATTTATCCACTTCTCAAAAGCTTAGCCAAAAATTAATTGAAGAGTTTTCTGCCAAATGGAGGTAGCTCCATCCTATGGGAGTTTGGAGTTACATGCACTGAATTACAGTATAAAAAAATCTCTTTCTTTGGTACAAATGAATGTAACTCTATCACATGTATTTTTAAAAAAATAATAAGAAAGAAAAGAAAGTAAGTTTACAAACGGATTATAAAATTACAGTCGTGGCAGCCCGGTTGGGAGAGGTGTCAATCTCATAGCCAAAAGATTGTGGGTTCGATCCTGGGATAATCGAAAGACCACTGCACTCGCTAATGGCGACTGGTTCATGTTAAAAATGT